>CAUYQU010015151.1:0-42006 GCA_963574635.1 Cheracebus regulus
TTTGATTTTCTCTTCTTGTGTCAGTTTGCTGAGAATGATGGTTTCCAGATTCATCCATGTCCTGTTTTCTTTCTTCTCGGTGGGAGCCACAGACTGGAGTTGTGTATAATTGGTAGTCTTGGCTTCCCCACTCTGAATTATTTAGTGATAGTCCTCAAAGTTGTGTTGCTGGAAAACAACACCAAAGCTGACCACAGTAAGTTGTATTAAATGCAGTCTTATTTCTCTGCCTGTTTCACCAGTATACCACTCATTTTATGCCCCTCCACCTTCAAAAATCGTGGAATATTTTGTTTTATTTTTTCACGTAATGAAATCCTGTCACTCAGTATTTCTTTGTAACCATTTCTTGGAATCTGCATTTTTCAAAAGTAACAGCTTCTCTATCAATTCAATTTTCTATTCTTATCTTATTCAATTTGACCTCATTCTTATAGCACAATTATTCCCTCTGTTTCTACAACAATCTTTTGTGCTCCCTCGTTTTTCAAGTTGATATGCTCCATTATTCCTAGCTGTCTTTGCCTCTTTCAAAAATAAGCTCCTAGAATAGCTCAAGGCTCAATCCTAGGAAAATTTATTTCTATATTCTCTCCCTGGTGATGTCATCCTGTATAATGACTACCTTGAATTTGCTTTTGTACTTTACAGTTTTCTTTGAGGTTCGGATTCTTCAAAATTCCAAATGACTTTTTAACATTTAAGTTGGATGTTTCAAAAAATATCTCAACTAAATATGCTTAAGATAGAATTCTCATTCTTTCCCAAAAAAACTTATTCTTACCTCCTGTTTTATTTTTTTCTTTTCAGCTTCATGATATTGCAATGTCATCTAGCAAGTAACTGAAACAAGAAAAGGGAAATTATTTTTTATATCCTCTCTTCTCTCTTTTCATCACTACAATATGCAGTCTCTGTGAATGTCTACTCTATATTTATTTTACCACAATTTTAATACAAGCTTTGTCTTTAATTGTTAGAAGGCATATATAGCTTTTATTCTAATATCTTAATAAAGGATCTCACTTTAAAATACTCTTTTCTTTTTCATTTTATTCTTATTCAAGATATAGTCTCCAAATTGACTACATATATATGTACATGTAAATACGCAAGTACACACATACATGTATTCATAATTATATACATACATACCTGTTTGTATTCATCAAAACAAATTATTTTTCTAAATAAAAGACTAGATTGCAAAAAAATGCTAAAAGTTTTATGGTATTATACATCATCTTTACTAAATGCTTAAAATGCATAGTTAAAAGGGTAGGATTTTTGTACCTCATATAACCTTACTTTGCCAGTTTTCTCCACTGTAAAATAGAGAGACAAGCATTTACTTCCCAGGATTATCATGAGAATCAATTAGATGAAGTACATAAAAGGTTTGGTAAAGTGTATGCCCACTAAAATTCATCTATAGGTGCTTATTTAAATCACTCTCTTTATTTGAGTGTTGAAGGATCTAATGTGGTAATATTTTATATGAAATATCATTAGTCTTTATGTTATGGTGGTTTTTAAACATTTTAGTAGAAAATTGTAAGAACTTATTATGTTTTACATTAGTCTATAAAATTATTTAGTATCCTCGATTGCCAAATTTAATTGTAATTGTAGCTTAGAAATAATCATTAACGAATGCACAATGGAAAGAAATTATTCCCAACTATCTGATTAACTTAATGATTTTACATTTCTTTGCTTTACTTTTTCCCTTAGCTGTGCTGGTTTATTGTTAAAAAATGACAAAGATTACCCAGACAAGGACAACGGAGCAAGCCATCACTGTATCTGAGGGCGAATTAAGCAGAATCTTTGATGTCATCCATTAAGCTTCTTTGGAACAGAAAACACAGTGAAAAGTATGTTATCAGGCGTTTCTGAAGAAATAAAAAAGTATTATAGTGTTGTGATTCATTTTTAAGATAAAAATAGATATTCTCATGTTAAGGACATTTTTAAGATCCATAATCATGTGGGCCTTGTGTTTTTCTAAGTTGTTGTGTTATAATCATCATATGGAATATTTTTACGCACTTCTTGATGTATGTTTACATTTTAAAAAATGAAAATTCTGAAATAACATGTTGTTTTTGTTTTGAGATAGTGTCACAGTCTGTTACCCAGGCTGGAGTGCAGTGGCCTGATCTGAGGTCATTGCAACCTCAACTTCCCAGGCTTGAGCCACCATACCTAATTTTTGTATTTTCCTTTTACTCTTTTTTTTCCTTTTTTTGTAGAAGTGTGTTTTTGCCATGTTGCTCAGGCTGGTCTCAAACTCTTGAGCCTATGTGAACCACTTGTTTTGGCTTCCCAAAGTGCTGGGATTACAGGCATGGGCTGCTGCATGTGGCCTGAATTTATTTTCTTAGAGCATACTGGAAAACTACTACATTGTGCAGTTTATTCTTCTGTTTTAAAATGTGCATAGAAAAGAATATTTAATAAATTTGTTTACAAAACTATTTAGTGAAATACGTGCCAAATATATTCCAAAAAAAACCAAAAAAAATAAAACACCTAATTACATCCGATTAAATGTTAACTACCTACTCATTTAAACACACAAAAAAATAAAACTATTTTTGTCTACCTATGTAATTTAGAGGATGAGATAAATTAAACACCATAGATTATCATTATAAATTTTAATATTGAAGTAGTTTCTTTTATACAAATAAGACTTGTAGTTAGTAGACTATTTACAATATTTTAAATTAAGACCAATGTTATTCTAGTAAAGACATATTTTAAAGAGTTAAACTTAAAAATTAGGTATGTGTTTTTTCTGCACAGACGATATTTCCAAATTTTCTGACCATCTCTGTAATGACAGATCATTGTAAATATACTGCCTAGTATATATTTTCCGGTCAACCATTGACTAAAAGTAACTGCTTTATGTTCTTATAATTTTCTTTTTCTTTTTGAGATGGAGACTCACTCTGTTGCCAGGCTGAAGTGCAGTGGTATGATCTCGAATCAGTGCAACCTCTGACTCCCTGGTTCAAGAGATTCTTCTACCTCAACCTCCTGAGTAGCTGGGATTACAGGCACACACTACCATACCCAGCTAATTTTTGTATTTTTAATAGAGACGGGTTTTCACCATATTGACCAGGATGGTCTCAATCTCCTGACCTCGTGATCTTCCTGTCTAGGCCTCCCAAAGTGATGGGATTACAGGTGTGAGCCACTGCACCTAACCCAAATTTTTTTTGAAATAATTGTAGACTGATAGCAGAATTAGGTGGTACAGAAAGCAATCATGCATCTTCACCCAGCTTCCCTTAATAATACCATCTCATAACCACAGTATATTTGTCTAAATTAAGAAAATCAATTTAGTCAAATTCCATTAATTAAATATTGAACATTATTTTGTATTTTAACGGTTTTCTTTCACTAAAATTATTTTTCTATTCCAGAACTCAACCCAGAACATAATGTTGCATTTAGTCATACACATATGTTTATATTAGCTATATTTATATTATCTACATATACTAATACACTTTAACTTTTCTGTTAATTAGAAGTCTATCCTATTCTCTAAATGGCTGTGGGATTGATTGTTATGCTCCCTCTTCTATTCCTGTTATGACAATGTATTCATTTCCTATGGTTGTTTTCACAAATTACCACAAACTTTAAATTTATTCTCTTACAGTTCTGGAGTCTAGAAGTCTGAAGTCAGTTTCACTGGTTGAAAATCACAGTACCAGCCTTGGAGTGTTCCCTCTGGAGGTTCTAGGAGATAATTCATTCCTGGCCTTTTTAAGTTCTGGTGGCTGTCCACATGTTGTGACTGTGTTTGATTGTCACAATATCCTTAGGGTATCACTTTTCCAGCTCAAAATCTCTGTGGGCAATAATGCCTTTGTGTGAGTTTTACTTATGCCTGTGGGTCTCATTCTACCCACTCAGCCCAGCAGTCTGCACTCTGATCTCACTACCAAACCAGATCCCAAGATCCCAAGCTTGTCAAGTCTGAACCAGGTGTGGAGCAGTGAAGGATCTGTGAGTGAGTGTGGGTTCTGGCCACTGTACACAGCCAGGCCCATCAGCTACATTTGGGTGGGCAGTTCCAGATGCTGGCACAGACAGTGGCTCCTGGCAAGGTGGTAACTGGACACAGTGGTGGTCAGAAACTTGGAGACACCTGGAAGTGCAAAGGCCGAAAGAGAGTATCATAGACCTCCCTCAGGAAGTTCCTAGGTCTGGACTTCCCAGAGGGGAAGCTCTTTCCTCCTCTCTTCTCTCTTCTTTCTTCTCTCCTTCTCTTTTTTCTCCTCTCTCCTCTCCTTTGTGTCAGCCACAGCATGGCAAGTGGGGCATATGTTTCAACCTTGCTTTTATTACAGGACTTTCAGTCCCACCATTTGGCAGGTGCTGGCTTCTTGTTTCACTTCCAGGAAGAATGAGGTATGAGGACAACTGAAGAGTCAGCAAGCAGAGAGAGCTTCATTGATTAACAGAACAGTTCTCAGGAGACCCAAGGTGGGTAGCTCCTTTCCACAGGCAGGTTGTTCTGTTAAGTGCAGCCTTTGGATGAGAGGAAACACGGAATGGGTAGCTTCTATCCATAGGCAGCCCATCCCGATGAGTTGAGGAGACCCAAAGTGGGTAGCTCCTTTCCACAGGTGGTAGTCCTGACATCTGTATGAGTCTGGCTGAGTCAAGGGGTTTTAGGGGGCTCAGAAGGGAGGAAGTACATGCTGATTGATCCATGAGTGGCCAGGGGCAAGCCTGGAAAAAGCACCATGAATTCTCACTTTGGACTATGGTCTGCATCCAGAACTGATAGCCCAGCCCCCAGGCTTCAGGCTGTCCCTGGCTTAAAGGTGATAAGGTGATGTTTCACTGGGCACTCTGCCCCTTTCTGCCCAGGAACCTGTCTGCCTCCCACTGTCATCAATGGCACCCAGGCTGTTTTCACCAAGGATTAACTGTGGCCACTCCAAGCTGCCCTCAGCGTCCCTCATTCTCCCCACCCCTGCCTCCCTCCCATGCTTATCGGTGCCCAAAGTCTGGAGGGGCTGAGGTGGCAGAGGGGAGCTTGTGTGTCAGTGCTGCCCCAAACATACAAACACACACCTGGCTGGGTTGTGAAAGCCCCCAGGCTTGGCCACAACTTTGCTCCAAAATAAGAGCAGGTGCCAGGAGCAGGGAGAGGCCAGGAAGCAAGAGAAGGCACTTCAGAACCTGCAGTGGCAAGGGTGACATCCTAGACTGCTAGAGGGCAGGGATGCCTAGGTCCAAAACCACAGCTGGACATCAGCAGCTGTGCGCAGGAGAATGGAGCTCCTGCCCAGCCAACTTGGTAGGGGTTGCGGATCCCACCTGTTCCTGGCTCCTGCCAGCTCCATGGAGCACATAGCCAGATAGGCAGCCACTGCCATCACCATGACACTTCAGTGTCTGCTCCCATAGTCACATTGCCTTCCCCTCTTCTGTCTGTGTCAAATCTCCCTCTTATGATAACAGAAAGGATGGACTTTAGGGCCTGCATTTAAAGCCTACCGTTTTAATCCAAGATATTCTCTCCATCTCAAGACTAATACCTTAATCACATCAGCAAGGACCCTGTTTGCATGTAAAGCAGAATTCACACTTTCCAGGATTAGAATGTGGGCCTCTATAATGGGGCCATTTCTCAATCTCTCAAGATAATTTTTGTCTTATCTAACTTTTTATTTGTTGACTTGACTCATTATTTGAATTGATTTTTTCTTTATTAATTTAATTTTCAATCTATTGATTTTTGTGTCATCAAAATCAGTTTTTTCCTTCCATTTGTTTTGGGTCCAATTTGCTTTTCTGCCTCTTGTCTCTTCAGATGGAAGCAGAGGGTGGTGATTTAAAAAAATTCTTTTTCTAATACAAGCCTTAAATGCTATAAGGTTTTTATTAGACATTGTTTTAATTTCAGTTGAGAAATTTTGATGTTTTATTCTTTTTCAATTTTTAAAAATATCTTTATTTAAGAAATTGTACATTTTTCTTGAATCTTGTGCTTGAACTCTGCATTTAGCAGTGTGTTTAATTTCCACATATTAAGTAACTTCTAGACATATTTAGATTATTGATATCTAATTAAATTTTCTTGTTTTTAGAGCATATTGTATAGGATTTCAGTGTGTGTATTTGCTGTATTAAGGTTTATTTAATGATCTCATGTACAATCTGTTGTGGTGAATCATCAATATCCTCTTGAGAGAACTGTGCTTTATTTTCATTGGGTGAAGTGATCTAAAATGTCGATTAGATCAAGAGGATTTTTTTATGTCATAGAAATTGTTGCTTATTTTCTGCTGGCTTATCTGCAGTTTACTGAAAAATAAGTAAAATATTCCACTGTAATTATGGATATATCTATTACTTTTTTCAAATCTAGCATTTTTACACTCAGGATTGGTATATCTTCTTAGACAATTATTCTCTTTGCAATTATCTAATGTCACTCTTTTTCCTTGTAAGTATTCTTGTTTTAAAATCTACTTTGTCTGAAATTCATATAGCCGGTCTAACTTTGTTTTGAATTAGTATTTAAATGGAATATCTTTTTTCATTCTTTTAAAAAAATCTGTGTATAACTTTGTGTTTACATTGCAAAGTTTGTAGTAAGAATATAACTTAATTCTACATTCCTTTATCTGATTCTGCAATCTATAGCCTAACAACTGGGTTCAGATCATTTGCATTTAATCTGATTATCAAAAAATATTGATTAAAATTTATCTTTCTAGCAGTATTCTATTTGTTTCTTTTATTTGTCTATTTTCCAGTTTTCCTACCATCTCAGGTTTTAATTTAGTGTACTATAGTTTTGTGGCTTTTATAGTCTATTTTTGTATTTTTTATCTTTTGTTTGTTTGCCTTTTTCAGCAATATCTTTCTGGTTTATAATATACATTTGGAAATAATCAGAGACTATAGTAACATAATATTATGTCACTCACATATAGCTTATAAACTTTATGTTTCAATATCTTCTCATTTCATGTTAAATTACTATTTTAATTTTACACATGTATATTGTTATATATGCATAAGTACATATATATTTTTTATTCAGTATAGAAGCAAGTTTCTGAATATATCACATTTTTTTCTGCTTGAAAAGTTTCTTAAACATTTTCCATAGTGTAGTTCTACTGGCAGTGAATACAGGAATGAACAAATAATTCAGGTTTTGTTTGTCACTGTATGTCTTTTTTTGTAATTTGGACAGATTCCTGGTACTGAGTTTGAGGTTGATAGATGTTTCTTTTTAACATATCAAAGATGTCACTCCATTGTCTTACTATTCACATGGTTTTTGATGCTCACTCTGCTGTGGTTCTTATCATTGGCTCCTCTCTGAAAGCAAAATGCCTTTTTATCTTGCTATCTTAAAAATGTTTCTATAGTTTTCACCAGTCAGTAGTTTTTTTTATAAAATGTTTATGGCTCTGTATGTGTGTATGTGAGTATGCACATGTGCAGTGACACATGTGTGTACACACAAGCCTATTTTATATTTTGGCTTTTTATCCAGCTTGATACTAACTTACCTAGTCATTACTTCTGAAAATGTGTCACCCATTATTTCATGAAATATTTCTTCTTTAAAAATTCCAATTATGCAAAAATTAGAACATTTGATATTGTGCCAAAGATCTAAGATTTTTTGTTCTTTTTTTCATTGCATTTTAATTGGGCTATTTAATCAATTGTTTATTCAACATTACTGATTTTTTCCTCAAATATGCTGAGTCTGCTTATGAGTTTATTAAAGATCTTTATTTCTACACATTGTTGTGATTTCTTTATTTTCTACTGGATTTTTTTTCTTATAGTTTCCATTTTGTTACTGGAATTATTTCTCTGGGGCTCTCTTTTCTATTAGAGGCTTTGCTATCTTAAGCATAATTATTTTAATTACCATACTTGTCCAGTATCTATGTCATGTCTGACCCTGTTTCTCATAATTAATTTTTACTATCTTTTTGCATACTTCATAATTTTTGTCTTTATGGTTCAGAAGAATTCCTGGCATATAGGACATTTTCATGCTTATTTCAATTGTTCATACACAGTGAGAATATGAATTTTTAAAAGAATGTTTTTCCTTGTTTTAGTTCTAAGTTGATATTTTATTTTTTATTTATTATTTTATTTATACAGTTTTCTGAAGTATCCTCTAGTTCACAAATTATGCTATTTTGACTGTTATCGATTTATTTAATTTTCACATTTCAGCTTAGAAAGATGTGTATGATTTTCTTATTTGGCATTTATGGGGACTTCTGTTGTAAATACATGGTCAACTTTAATTTTACCTATACTTGGAAAGAATGAAAAAGAAAGACTATTTTCCAGAGTAATCTTATAAATGTAATTTTTATTAAAATTTATTTTCAAAATAAACTTTATGTTGAATATCAACTCTTGGTCATATTAGAACGCAGTATTTTTTAACCAAATGCTAAGATAATATTTTTAATACTCATAACTCATACATCTACACATCAACTTTTTGAAAGCTCCTATTTTATTTTAAAAATGCCATTTTAGGAACATAAATGTGAAAAGATAAACATCTTCTCTCAAGGACACTGTATGTAGAAACTAACCAAAAATTTCTACCTAAATTATTAATCTATGTTTGTGTGCTATGTGTGTGCATGCACATATGTATAGATGTGGAGGAGACTTAGAGACATTATGATTATTTCAGCAATTTTATGAACAAGTAAGTCAGGAGATGGAACATGTTTATTGCTTTAAAGAGCCTTTCAACTTTTTCAGCGTAAGAGTAGAGCTACACTATTTCAGAATTCCTCTCAACTTGTTTTTCTAATTAATTAATTCAATTCCATAATTAGAAAACACAGAATAGGGCATAAAAATGAACATCATCATACACAGCAGTCCCTTAAATTATAATGAGGATTTTTAAAAATATGTATTTTTTCAGCTTAGTATGTCTTAACATGTTAGCAGAAAAAAAATATTTTATTCATTCCTTATCTAATCATGATTTTTTTCTGTTTTTGAACTTGACATTCTGAATTATTACAGTGCATTCTATAGCTGAAAACTGGCTTTTCAGTTAAAATACTTTCTTCAAGTGTTTTCTCGTGTTTGAAAATGCACATTGGTTACCACCTTTCCCCTTCCTATTGTAAATCATCAGTGCCTGATCTCATCTTAATCCAATCTTCTTTTTTGTTTCTCTCCTGGATCAGATAACACAAATGGATTTCTTATAAACCCCTTTACATTTTATGATACCTTTTTTTTCTAAGATTGCAGTAATCAAGGACTGGAATGAAAAACAAAATTATTGAGAAAAAAGTGCATCAATCTCCTTTTTAGTCAACGGTGAATGTGACAGTGAGATTAGGAACAGCCGGTACCCAAAGTTGCATGAGCATCTATGCAGCAGCAGCAGCATCTTCTGGACAAAAAGAAAATATGTAAACCAACAGCAATGAGACTGTAATTAGTGGAAAATAGGCACTTGCCAACACAACTCATTTTTTTTGAGATTGTTATTAGAAATGTAAATAAATAAAACAAAATAGAAATTAAATGAGCTACAGCAAGAGTTTATGTATCTCTAAGTTAATCTTTCACTTAAATTTGGGACTCTGGGTATGATATGACATTTCTAATTTTTAAAGAAGTAAATAATTTCAGATAATTATGAGATATAATTATATCCTCCTATTAAAAATAATTATGTGCACACTTGACTTAATATTTACATTGCGACAACCACATCATGTTTTTCAACTGGTATTTTACCCTGCCTCGTTGTACTTAATTTTGTAAATTAACACTATAATAGATCATATACAATAAACAATGTCATGAACACATGGTTATTTTATACATATAATGAGCTGGCTTTTTTGTTAATAGGCTTTTATCATAATGTAATAAGCAAGCCGAGAGATATAAAATATCTCATTTTTTGACTTTGAGACTTGAAATAAAGCTGTTAGTTTTGTCTTTTAAAGATATTGGTAGAATCCTCTGTGAAGAGTGTTGAACAGGAGGAGAAGAAAAACTAGTAGTTATATTTGAATTCGTTTCTTTTGTTTTTCCACGTGGAAATGTTACAGGAATATATTTCATCATTTTTATAAAGAAAGTACTTAGCTTGGCATACAGAACACTCAGTAGCACATAATAATTCCACCTCAACTTTAATAGTACCAGAATCAGGCGTTCACTGAAACAATTTTAAAATTTTGTGACAACATAAGCAGTTTTCTCAAGTTCTGTTTTGTTTTTTTTTTTGGCCAAATACACTTTCTTTTCATTAATCCAAAATTACTACCTATGTGAAGAATTCTTTTTCTAGCTTATCAGGGAAAAATAACACATGGCAACATTAATGAACAATGTGGACTTTACTACATGATTCTGTAAGACTTGAATTTAGCAAGATAGGTTTGTCCCAGAAAAACTTTAAAACTGTGGTAAGCATTAGATGTCTTAATTGCCTTCTGCCTGGAGCACTGTGGCAAAATGCCTGCTCATCCTGCAAAAATTTTACATTTTTATCTCCCTTATTTCTTAGCATTGTTTCTGTCTTCTATGAGCAAGCAAACAGGTTCTACATGTTGAGATCATCAAAATACATTCTCAGTGAGGAACAGCCTCTAATTCGAAACATTTTTGTGTTAGCTGCTTAGAGAATAGTTTTCATATGATTACATAGAGTAATTCTAGCCTTTCCAAACACACACATACACATGTACACATTCACAATCTTTTTCTATTTTCTGCTCCAAAAAATCTTTTCATTTGGAGATTGTAGAAATTAATTTTTTGAAAACAGACAATATTCCAAGTGCTTACATATTAAATATGCCAAGCATCAGGTGTGAGAGAATGAGATTATTCCTTCATCAAAGCCCGAAATGTCTTACATTTTAAAAATGATTTTTAAAGTTCATGTGAAAATTCATACCTGTGCATTTTTTAGCACAGTATATGTTATGTTGTACAACATTTTATGTTTTTAATATAAGTAGTAGTCTCTGACAATAAAAAAGAATACACAAAAATTTATTTTTATTTTTTATTTTTTATTTTTTGATATAAATTTCGCTCTTGTTGCCCAGGCTGAAGCGCAATGATGTGATCTCGGCTCACTGAAACTTCCCGGCCTCCTGGGTTCAAGACATTCTTCTGCCTCAGCCTCCCAAGTAGCTCGGATTACAGGCGCTCACTGCCATGCCCTGCTAATTTTTTGTATTTGTAGTAGAGGTGGAGTTTCACCATGTTGGCCAGGCTGGTCTTAAACTCCCGACCTCAGGTAGTCCACCCTCATCAGCCTCCCAAAGTGTTGAGATTACAGGCACTAACCACCTCACCCAGCCAAAAAGATTTCTCACACACACACACACACACACACACACGCACACACACACACACACACATCTGAGCTTGGACTGTGCTAACTCTTTGTGGGCATATACCTCAAAACTCTTTTGTGATGTGATAATTTTCATGAAGCTTCCTTGTGTAACATAACAGATTTTGCCTTTAGACAAGATTACTTTCCAAAGATATATCATCAAAGAGATAGAAATAAGATAGGAGGGGATTATTTTACTCTCTATTGCTGCCACTTTCTGCAATAGAGAGTATTTTGCCTATTTACATGCTGTCTGATTTGTTACAGGGTGCTAGTCTGGATTCTACCTGTATATCTCTTCTTTATTCTTCCCAAGGTGACAACTAGCTTTCCTTTCTTGGAACCACTCACTTCAATGGGCATGGAGGGTGGGATCCAAAAGCATAGTTTTTAGGGGCTTTACTCAGAACCTTGTGTATGCTACAGCCATTCTCGCATAATACAAGAATATTCTTCTGGATGAGAAGGATGAAGTTTTGGGAGTATTGTGCAGAAGATTCTCAGACCTGGTGTGGTACAACTGCTTTATAAAATTCTACTGAAAGCAACACATAACTCAGAATTTTCAGAAGTGTCTTTAAACATTCCATGACTGTCAAGTGTTTTCTCCTCTGACCACAGAAAAGACCTAAATACGGGTTGATAGTAACAAAACTGGTGTTGATGGAAAGAATGTGCCCTAACTGGGTTTGTCTAGGTTAACTACCATATACAAATTAAAATATTGACAGTCCTTTAAAATATATTTTAGTAAAGTAGAAATCCCACCTTTCTCTTTTACAAGATCCCTTCAAAAATGCCTGGAAAATAATCAGAAATCATTGCTATCAGGTCAATTCACAGTGGGTCTAAACAGTATAGCTACAAGGAGTGTTCATTTTTATATTTCAAATAATAATGTGTTTAGTAGCATTGTCCAAGAAGTATCAGCATTAGAATGATATGAAATAAAACACAAAAAAGTGAGACTTTTAGTCATTACATTTAGTAGGAAATTATAAATGTTAGCTTTAAAAGGGTTTGGAGGCAAGGAACCTCCAGCAGTTCTTGTAGGCCTTGGCCTCAGTCTGAAGGAGAATCAAGCCAGTTGGTTAATAATCTTGTGTAGTCATCACACAATACTCTACCTCTTTATAGGAGCCTGTGCTGTAGCTTTCAGCTTAATCACACAAATGAAAGAAGCAAGCATGTACTCCACCAAGTAATTTAATAAATCTTCTAAGTAATTATTTCAGAGCCAAATCTATGCTATGCCATTCATCTATTCCAGGCAGGTGTATGGTTTCATTTTTCTGTCACTCTCTCTGTTTCTTCCCGCCCTCCTCTTTCCATCTTAGTCATTTATTTCTGCCAGGAGACATAGATACATACAACACACAACATTTTGGAAAAATATTGATGACTAAACATGGTCATTTAAGAAAATGTGCAAAAGCATAATAAAAATCTTTTAATTTTGAAACAATTTAAGTCATTGCATACTGATTTTATTCACTTTAACTTTTCCTACACAAGTAAAAATAATGTAATAAATTTGCATAATGGTATAACAGTAATTTAATAATGGTAAAATCCAACAATTACAATTAGATAAATTTGTATTTTAGGATGTCATATTGGTGAAATTAACTGATATTACCTGGTTGAGTGTTCATCGGAAACCACAATGAATTTCCTTTCCTGAGTCACTATATGCAATGGTTTTAGAAAGTGCTTTATATTTACTATTAAACAAATAGGTTTTATTTATTTAATTATTTATTTATTTCTGAGACAGAGTCTTGCTCTGTTGCCCAGGCTGGAATGCAGTGGCAAAATCTTGGCTCATTGCAACCTCTGTCTCCCAAGTTCAAGCTATTCCCCTGCTTCGGCCTCCCAAGTAGCTGGGTTTACACATATGTACCACTAGGCCAAGCTAATTTTTTGTATTTTTAGTAGAGATGGGGTTTAACGATGTTGGCCAGGCTGGTCTTGAACTCCTGATCTCAATTGGTCCACCTTCCTTGGCCTTCCAAAGTTCTGGGATTACAGGAGTGAACCACCATGCCAGGGCAGTTTTAAATTTTTGCATGGAATATTTATACACTAGAATCTCAGATATACTTTTTATTTGTATTTAATGTAAATGTAAATTTTAAGAACAACAAACCTATAACCTGTTATTTTTATTAGAGATATATTGCGTCCTAGACCTTCTATAAAATTACCAGAATTTATACTTCATTTTTATATTAATAATTGATAACTTAGAAACAGTTTCTCGTAACTTTAAAATTAGTGTATTTTCTGATGTGTGTATGAAGTTAAATAAGACAAAATGATATATTTTGATTTTTTCATAATAATCACAGCAATAAATTTTGAAAGTTGTTCTGTTTCATAGGTTTTTCTTTTCCCTCCAGCATTTTATGGAAGAAGAAGAGATGTAAAGTAACAATGTTAACTTTGTCCTGTGTCAGAAATTTCATGTTCTGGAAAGAAAAATAGATTTGAAGCAATAAATAAGTTATGTCAATAGAATATTGTTGTTATTCTGACATTAGACCAGTAAAAGTATTGAATTTTAGGCCCAGGGTTGCCTCATAGTAGCCTGTAAAACAAATTTTTCCTTCAAAGTCTTCATATTTTTCTATAAAATTTTGTCCTTATCTAGAATTATCTATAAAATGTATGTCAATACTGAAGCTATAGTGTTAGATTTACAAATTCAGTTCTTTGGATCTCAGATTTTTGTATTTAAATATATAAATTGAAAAATCTTTGTAGATGTGCTTGTCATCATCATTAATAGGATAAATGTCTTATTATACTATAATTTAAATATTTATAAGGCTTCATTTAGTTATCAATCACTTATTAAACTTCAATATACAAAAAAAATGCAATTCAACTAAAATATGAAAGCATAGAGTGCATGTAATAGCTAATTGTTAAACTTAAAGTAGGCAGAAAAACAGGAAAAATATAGGACAGATATTGCTGGCAAGATGATTGAATAGGAACAGCTCTGGTCTGCAGCTCCCAGTGAGATCCATGTAGAAGGCCGGTGATATCTACATTTCCAACTGAGGTGCCTGGTTCATCTTAATGGGACTGGTTGGACACTGGGTGCAGCCCATGGAGGGCAAGCTAAAGCAGGGTGGGGCATTGCCCCAGCTAGGAAGCACAAAGGATAGTAGGATTTTCCTCACCTAGCCAAGGGAAGCTGTGAGAGACTGTACCAGGAGAAATGGTGCACTCTGGCCCAAATACTACACTATTCCCATGGTCTTTGCAACCGGCAGACCAGGAGATTCCCTCTAGTGCCTACGCCACCAGTGCCCTGGGTTTCAAGCACAAAACTGGGTGGCCATTTGGTCAGACACTGTGATAGCAGCAGGAGGTTTCTTCATACCCCAGTGCACCTGGAACACCAGTGAGACAGAACCATTCACTCCCCTGGAAAGAGGGTTGAAGCCAGGGAGCCAGGTGTTCTGGCTCTGCAGGTCCCACTCCCACAGTGCCCAGCAAGCTAAGATCCACTGGCTTGAAATTCTCACTGCCAGCACAGCAGTCTGAGGTGGAACTGATATGCTTGAGCTTGGTGGGGGAAGGGGCGTCCCCCATTGCTGAGGCTTGAGTAGGCGGTTTTACCATCACAGTGTAAACAAAGACGCCAGGATGTTCCAACAGGATAGAGCTCACTGCAGCTCAGCAAAGCCGTTGTGGCCAGACTGCCTCTCTAGAGTCCTCCTCTCTGGGCAGGGCATCTCTGAAAAGAAGGCAAAAGCCCCAGTCAGGGACTTATAGATAAAACCACCACCTTCCTGGGACAGAGCACCTGGGGAAAAGGGTGGCTGTGGATGCAGCTTCCGCAGACATAAACATCCCTATGCAGCGGAGCTCCTAGCACAGCATTTGAGCTCTGATAAGGGACAGACTGCCTCCTCACATGAGTCCCTGACCCCCATGAAGCACCTCCCAGAAGGGGCCAACATACACCTCATATAGGAGAGCTCTTGCTGGCATCTGGCAAGTACCCTTCTGGGATGAAGTTTCCAGAGGAAGAAACAGGCAACAATCTTTGCTGTTCTGCAGCCTCCACTGGTGATATCCAGGCAAACAGGGTCTGGAGGGTACCTCCAGCAAATTCCAGCAACCTGCAGCAGAGAGACCTGACAGTTAGAAGGAAAACTAACAGACAGAAAGGAATAGTATCAACATCAACAAAAAGGATGTCCACTCAGCGACCCTATCTGAAGGTCACCAAACACCAAACGTAGATAAATCCATGAAGATGGGGAGAAATAACGCAAAAAGGCTGAAAATTTCAAAAGCCAGAATGCCTCATTTCCATCAACGGATCACAACTCTTCACCAGCAAGAGAACAAAACTGGAAAAAACATTGAGTTTGATGAATTGACAGAAGAAGGCTTCAGAAGGTGGGTAGTAACAAACTCCTCCAAACTAAAGGAGCATGTTGTAACCCAATGCAAGAAAGCTAAAATCTTGGAAAAAGGTTAGACAAATTGCTAACTAGAACAAGCACTTTAAGAAAGGACAGTGATGGAGCTGAAACACACAGCATGAGAACTTCGTGAAGCATACAAAAGTATTAGCAGCAGAATCGATCAGGCAGAATAAAGCATCTCAGCAACTGAAGATCAACTCAATGAAAATAAAGTGAGAAGACAAGAGAAATGAACAAAGCCTCCAAGAAATATGGGACTATGTGAAAAGACCCAATCTACATTTGATTGGTGCATCTCAAACTGACAGGGAGAATGGAACCAAGTTGGTAAACACTCTTCAGGATATTATCCAGGAGAACTTCCCCAACCTAGCAAGGCAGGCCAATATGCAAAAATTCAGGAGACCCATCTCACATGCAAAGACACACATAACCTCAAAATAAAGGGATGGAGGAAGATTTACAAAGCAAATGGAAAGCAAGAAAAAGCAGGAGTTGCAATCCTAGTCTCTGATAAAACAGACTTTAAACCAACAAAGATCAAAAGAGACAAAGAAGGACATTACATAATTGTAAAGAAATCAATGCAACAAGAAGAGCTAACTGTCCAAAATATGTATGCACCCAATACATGAGCACCCAGATTCATAAAGCAAGGCCTTAGAGTCCTACAAAGAGAAGCACACACCCACTCAATAATAGTGGAAGATTTTAACACTCTATTTCAATATTAGACAGATCAATGAGACCAAAACTTAACAAGTATATACAGGACTTGAACTCAGATCTGAACCAAGTGGACCTAATAGGCATCTACAGAATTCTCCATCCCAAATTAACAGAATATACAATCTTCTCAGCACTACATCACACACTTATTCTAAAATTGACCATATAATTGGAAGTAAAACACTCTTCAGCAAGTTCAAAAGGAGAGAAAACATAACAAAAGATCTTTGAGACCACAGTGTAATCAAATTAGATCTCAGGATTAAGAAATCCACTCAAAACTGCACAACTACATGGAAATTGAACAACCTGCTCCTGAATGACTACTGAGTAAATAACAAAATTAAGGCAGAAATAAAGATGTTTTTAAAACCATTGAGAACAAAGACACAATGTACTAGAGTCTCTGGGACACATTTAAAGTAGTGTGTAGAAGGAAATTTATAGCACTAAATGCCTACAAGAGAAAGCAGGAAAGATGCAAAATCCACACGCTAATGTTAAAGAACTAGAGAAGTAAGAGCAAACAAACTCAAAAGCTAGCAGAAGACAAGAAATAACAGATCAGACCAGAACTGAAAGACATAGAAATATGAAAAATCCTTCCAAAAAAAAGTCAATGAATCCAAGGGCTGTTTTTTTTTTTTTAAAGATCAACAAAGCAGATAGACTGCTAGACAGACTATTAAAGAAGAAAAGAGAGAAGAATCAAATAGATGCAATAAAAAATGATAAAGGGGATATCACCACCAATCCGACAAAAATACAAACTAATATCGGAAAATACTATAAACACCTCTATGCAAATAAACTAGAAAATCTAGAAGAAATGGTTAAATTCCTGGACACATACACCCTTCCAAGACTGAACCAGGAGGAATTCGAATCCCTGAATAGACCAGTACTACAAGTTCTGAGATTGAAGCAGTAATTAACAGCTTACTAGCCAAAAAAAGTTCAGAACCAGAGAGATTCATAGTCGAATTCTACCAGAGGTACAAACAAGAGCTGGTACCATTCTTTCTGAAACTATTCCAAAGAATAGGAAAAGAGGGACTGCTCCTTAACTTATTTTATGAAGCCAGCATTATCCTGATACCAAAACCTGGTGAAGACACAACAAAAGAAGAAAATTTCAGGCCGGCATACCTGATGAACATCGATGCAAAAATCCTCAATAAAATACTGGCAAACTGAATCCAGCAGCATATCTAAAAGTTTACCCACCACAATCAAGTTGGCTTCATCCATGGGATGCAAGACTGGTTCAATTTAAGCAGATAAATAAATGTAATCTATCACATAATCATAACCAATGACAAAAACCACATGATTATCTCGAAAAAAGGCAGAAAAGGCCTTCAACAAAATTCAACTTCCCTTCATGCTATAATCTCTCAAAACTCTAGGTATTGATGGAATGTATCTCAAAATAATAAGAGCTTTTTATGTTGAACCCACAGCCAATATCATACTGAATGGGCAAAAACTGGAAGCATTCCCTCTGAAAACCAGCAAAAGACAAGGATGCCCTCTCTCATCTCTCCTATTCAACATAGTATTGGAAGCTCTGACCAGGGCAGTTAGGCAAGAGAAAGAAGTAAAGAGTATTCAATTAGGAAAAGAGGAAGTCAAATTGTCTCTGTTTGCCAATGACATGATCGTATGTTTAGAAAACCTCATCATCTCATCCCAAAATCTCCTTAAGCTGATAAGCAACTTCAGCAGTCTCTGGATACAAAATCAATGTGCAAAAATCATAAGCATTCCTATACACCAATAACAGGTAAATAGAGAATCAAGTCATGAGTGAACTCTCATTCACAATTGCCACAAAGAGAATAAAATACCTAGGAGTACATCTAACAAGGGATGTGAAGAACCTCTTCAAGGAGAACTACAAACCACTGCTCAAGGAAATAAGAGAGGTTACAAACAAATGAAAAAACATTCCATGCACATGGACAGAAAAAAATTGATATTGTGAAAATAGCCATACTGCCCAAAGTAATTTACAGATTCAATGCTATTCCCATCAAACTACCACTGACTGTCTTCACAGAATTAGAAATATCTACTTTAAATTTCATATGGAACCAAAAAAGAGCCTGTATAGCAAAGACAATCCTAAGCAAAAAACAACAAAGCTGGAGGCATCATGCTCCTGACTTCAAAGTTTATTATAAGGGTACAGTATCAAAAACAGCATGGTACTGGTACCAAAACAGATACACAGGCCAATGGAACAGAACAGAGGCCTCAGAAATAACACCACACATCTACGACCATCTGATCTTTGACAAACCTGACATAAGCAACAGGGAAAGGATTCCCTACTTCATAAATTGGAAAACCTAGATAGTGATTTGCAGAAACCTGAAACTGTATCCCTTTCTTACACCTATACAAAAATTAACTCAAGATGGATTAAAGACTTAAATGTAAGGCCTAAAACCATAAAAACCCTGGAAGAGAACCTAGGCAATACCTTTCAAGACATAGGCATGGGCAAAGACTTCATGATTAAAACACCAAAAGCAATGACAACAAAAACCAAAATAGGCAAACGGGATCTAATTCTGCACAGCAAAAGAAACTATCATCAGAGTGAACAGGCAACCTACAGAATGGGAGAAAATTTTTGCAGTCTATCCATATGACAAAAGACTAATACAGAATCTACAACAAACTTAAACAAATTTACAAGAAAAAAAAAACAAGCACTTCTCAAAAGAAGACATTTATGCAACCAACAAACATGAAAAAAAGCTCACCATCACTGGCCACTGGAGAAATGCAAATCAAAACCACATTGAGATACCATCTCATGCCAGTTAGAATGGCCATCATTAAAAAGTCAGGAAACAACAGATGCTGGAGAGGATGTGGACAATTAGGAACACTTTTACACTTTTGGTGGGAGTGCAAATTAGTTCAACCATTGTGGAAGACAGAGTTGGGTGATTCCTCAAGCATCTAGAACCAGAAATACCATTTAACCCCACAATCCCATCACTGGGTATATATCCAAAGGATTATAAAACATTCTGCTATAAATACACAGGCACATGTTTGCTTATTGAGGCACTGTTCACAATAGCAGTCTTGGAACCAACCTGAATGCCCATAATTAAGACTGGATAAAGAAAATGTGACACAAATTTCATGTAAATGAAAATCAAAAGAGAGCTATATAAATATAGCCACTTATACTATATATATATCATATAGCATATCTGCTTTATGCTCTATAGTAATGGGCTTTCCAGGTGTTGGTGATCTGCCTTTGATGCCTGCCTCCTAGTGCTGACTCCTCAGGGATCATGAGTTGATTGCTGGGCTAGATGTTTTAGCCATGGTTCTGCCTCTGTTTTCCATAGAACTTCCACACATCGTTTAACCTTGTTATGTATGAAATATCTGTATCACGGGTATATTGAGAGAAGTAAAGGTGAGAGCATTCAGAAAAAAAAAAAAAGCAGAAGTAGCTATATATGTATATCATATAAAAATATTTTTAAGTAAAAAACCGTGACAAAAGACAAAATGGTCATTATTAATGATAGTGGTGTCAATTCAGCAAGAGGATATAACAACAAATATATATGCACTCAACACTGGAACTCCTAAATATATGAAGCAAATATTAAGTTATTTGAAAGGAGAGATAGAATGCCATACAATAATAGTTGGACACTTCAGCACCCCACTTTCTGCAAATGAACTGATCATTCACAAAGAAAAATCAGTAAGGAATCTCAGACTTAAACTACATGTAGACCAAATGGACCTAACAAAAATTTACACAACATTCTATCCAACACTTGAAAAATACAAATTATTCAAAACTGTACATGGAGGATTCTCCAGAATGAATTATGTGTTAGGGCATAAAACAAACTGTAACAAGTTTAATAAGATCAAAATTACATCAAGTATCTTTTTTGACCATTTGTTATAAAAGTACAAATCAGTAACAGGATACACAAAAAATGACAAATACATAGAACTTAAAAATGCTCCTGAACAACCAACGGGTTAATGAAGAAATTAAAAGTTAAATTTAAAAATGTCTTGAGATCAAATATATGGAAGCACAAGATCCCCAAACCTATGAAATACAGAAAAAAGCAATTCAAGTAGAACAGTTGATAACAATAAACTCTTAAAACAAAAAAATAAAATAAAATAAAGAAAGAAAGAAAAAAGTGCCACACCAGGTGGTTTTCTTCAGAAAACCTTAAGGAACTAGAAAAACAAGAACAAATTAATCCCAAAATTAGTAGAAAAAAAATAACAAGGATTAGAAGAGAACCAAACAAAATAGAGGCAAACAAAAGAGTGCCATCAGCAACAGGTGCCCAAATAGCAAAAATAATCCCAAACATGGAAGATCTAATTTCTAGATTTGCCTTATTTGTTGTTTATAATGTCTCATTATCAACCAAAATAATTTAAGCACCAAAAGTGAAACATGAAAATATGGACTTACACAGGAGAAAAAGTAGACAGGATAAAATGTTCCTAAGGCAGCTCCATTTTTTTGGCTTAGTTGACAGACTTTATATCAACCCTGATATTTATGTTTAAAGTACTAAAGTAAATCATACTTAAGGCTTAAAAGAAAGCACATAAATCATATCTCACCAAGTAGAGAATATCAATAATTTAACATAATTATTGAAAAGTTTCAAAAGTTGAATTGAAAATTATAATTACTGAAATGAAACACTTACTATAGAAGCCCAATAATATATTTAAGGCTTAGTGAATTTTCAATAGGTAAACTGAGATTTTCTAGTCTGAAGAATAGAAAAAAAAAGTGAACACAATGAACAATTCCTCAGAGATCTGAGTAACATTGTCCAGCATACAAACACACATGTAATGAGAATTCCAAAAGGAAAGAAGAAAGGGAAAGGAATGGAAAGATTATTTGAAGAAATAATGGGTCCTAATTTCCCCAAGTTAAAGAAAAATGTAGAACTACTAACCAAGAGTCTCAAAAAAATAGGATGAACTTAAAAAGAGGTACAACTGGTCACATGATAACCCAACTGTTGAAAAATGAAGAAAATGGGACAAACTGAAAAATAGAAAAAAAATGACTCTTCAAGAGATTACAAATAAGTTTAGCAGCCTACTTCTTATCAGAAACAATGAAGGTCAAAATGGAGACATGAGATAATCAACACTGAGATAAAGGGACTGTTAATCAAGAATACTGTATGCAGTAAAACTACACATTCAAAATGAAGGAGAAATTAATGCAGTCTAACATACACTATAGAACAAAGCAATAAGCCAAATAGACTTTAGAGATATCTACAGAACAGTGGTCCTAACAATAACAGAATACACTTTGTTATTGCAAGTAGATAAAATGTTTTTTTAGGATAGGCCATATTTGAAGCCAAAAGACAAGTCTAGATAATCAGAAAAGTGAAAACATTCAAGTTTCAGAGTGATTAAATTAGAAATAAATAACAGAAGATAGTTTGGGAAATTCACAAATGTATTAAAATTAACGAACAAACTCCTAAATAACCAATGGTTCAAGAAAGAAATTCCAAGGTAGATAAGAAAATATTTTTCTATTTCAAAAAAATATGGGTTGGATGAGTGATACTGAAATGCCTCTAATGAGACTCACAGGTTTCACTTTTAAGAAGCAACTTTCTACAGATTAGACTCGTTAATTTCTTATTTGTGCCTATGAGGCACCACCTCTGCCATTATCTGTTAAAACCAGAAAGTGTCTGCATGTTTTCTCACATTAGGATTTATCTTCATAATACATTTCACTGGTATCCTGGCCTTGAAACCTGGCCTTTCATATGTGATACTTGATGCTAAAGGTTAGATTCAGTCTTTCTATTTTCTTGACCATTTTCCTTCAACAGTATTCTAATTTTATTAAGTTTTAATCACCTCCCTTCAATATGTTTCAAGATAGTTTGTATGTTAGAAGGAGATACTATTGTTTAAAATAAAAGAGAAAATGCAGGCCTTCTGATACTGATCACTATAGATCTTAGGAATTCAGTGCTTTATTATGGCCTTATTAACAACACAACACACTTACAAAACTATGTCTGCAAGTGGAAGTTGTATGTGTTTAAAGGGGTTTAACTTTAAAGAACAAAAATAACCAACTATTAATTATATTTTAAAATCAACTATTGTCATGGTGTGAAAATAATTTTCAATAATTTTTTCCAGTGTGCAATGTCCCCTGCACTATCCTATTCCTTCCAGCAACCACTTTTCCTACTTCTCTAAAGTCTATTGATTTTGTCCTATTGGTGACATTTAGGATCTTCCAAGAGATGCATTCATTATGTTATTTATTTAACTTTTCACAAAATATTGAGTTGTTTTGATTTTGAGATCAGATAATCAAGAATTTAAGTTTTGTTTTTTTAAATTATTTACTTTTAATTTTAAATCAACATAAAAATTTAGGCATTTGTTATGTAAAACAAGAAGTTTTGAAATTTATAAACATTGTGGAGTATCTCGTTAATAAACGTACGCATTACCTCACATAGTTGTTGTTGATAAGAACACTTAGGGTTCACTCTCAGCATTTTTCAAGAATATATCATCAGTAACTCTAGTCACCATGCTGCACAATAGATCTCTTGAATTCATTCCTCCTATGTGACTGTAAGTTTATATTATTTCACTTAGTATAAGCACTGAAGACATTTATTTCTAGGCTTTTCTTTAATGGGAGACTGTTTGTTACTGATTCAGTATCCTTAACAATTGTCAGTTCAAATTTTCTGTTTATGAGAATCCCTCATAAATATATTATCATAAGACAATCCCTTATGATTCTCTGCATTTCTGTAGTATCAGTCTTAATGTTTTCTCTATTTTTAATCTGTTTGAGTCTTCGCTCCTTTTCTTCAACATTTAGTTAAAGATTTGTTGATTTTGTTTATCTTTTAAAAATACCGTGCTGAGCTTGATGGCTCACGCCTATAATCTCAGCACTTTGGGAGGCAGAAGCAGGCAGATCACTAGGTCAGGAGTTTGAGACCAGCCTGGCCAACATAGTGAAAACTTGTCTCTACTAAAAATAGAAAAATTAGCTGGACATGGTGGCATGCGCTTGTAATCTCATCTACTCAGGAGGCTGGGGCAGGAGAATGGCTTGAAACTGGGAGGTGGAGGTTGCAGTGAGCCAAGATCGCACTATCGCACTCCAGGCTGGGCAACAGAGTGAGACTCCACCTCAAATTAAAAACAAAAAAAATTCCAACTCGTGTTATTACTCTTTGTTTTGTAACCTTCCTGACACAATTCTTTAAAGTCTATATTCTGTACCATGAACAGCCCTGAAGCTGTTGCCCATTAGTTTTAAAATCAGCTAAGTACTGAGTGGGAATTTTCTTATTTTGAGCATAAGTCTTCCGCATATTGCAGAATGGCTCTGTGCGTGTGTGTTGGTACATGTCTTAATGTTCCAGGAACTTATCTCCATTAACCTTCATTTCCTGCTAGTGCAGAGGTTCAAAATTAGTCAGAGGTAAAATATTAGTGCCTTTTCAAATCTTTCCTGGGCATGCCAATAGCTCTGCTCTTGTGTGCAGTTTTTTGGATCTCAAGGGATGTGTTGGAACCTCAAAGCCTCCAGGTTTTCTGTTTAATTTTTTGGCCAGGTTTGTGTTTATCCCAACTAGTGTCACTGTCTTAGTCATTTTCAGTGTTCAACTATTACTACTGTTTTTCATTTCCTTTGGTTTCCTTAATTTTTTTTTTTTTTTTTGGTGAGAGTATCATGGTAAGGCTTTTCACACTGAGTGAATTCTGAGTTAAGTCAAATAACAAACTCCCCGTGACAAGGCTTTTTCTGGAGTTTCCATACAGCTTAAATGGTGAAAATTCTTTGGCAATGGGTCTGTCCTATCCAGTAGCCACTAGCCTTTTTTTCTCAGCTACCTAAGAACTAAAGAGAGAAAGCAGGGAACAAGTTAAAATGCAACAAAACTTGACATTTTTAATGAGATCCAGCCACTTTTCTTCTATTCCCAAGTTAGATTTTTGAGTCTTAGGTTAATTTCAGAGTTCAGTAAAATTAATTTTGAAAAGTTTACCCTATTTTCTCATTGCTGTAATGAAGTAACAAGTTTTCAAAGTCTTTATACCAAGATTCTGAAACTGTCTTCAAAAGTGATTACTCTGTGAATGTTGTTGAATGTGAAGGGTGTCTGAAGATCTGGAATGATAAACAATGATATCTTGTTTGAGTGGTAGGTATGTAGAGGTGTACTATGAAAAAAAGCTGTATGATCTGTACATTTAAGATTTATTCTTTTGTTGTACATAGTTCATTAAATTTTTTAAATTTTTTTTTGAGAAAGCGTCTTGCTTTGTCATCCAGGCTGGAGTGCAGTGGTGCAATCTCAGCTCACTGCAACCTCCGCTTCCCAGGTTCAAGTGATTCTCCTGCCTTAGCCTCCCGAGTAGTTGGGACTACAGGCACATGTCACCATGCCTGGCTAATTTTTGTATTTTCAGTACAGACAGGGTTTCACCATATTGGCCAGGCTGATTTTGAAATCCTGACCTCGTGATCCACCTGCCTCAGACTTTACAGGTGTGAGCCACTGTGCCAGGCTGTTTTGTATTTTTTTTTTAATTTTCTTAATTTTTATTTTGAGATGGAGTCTTGCTTTGTTGCCCAGGCTGGAGTGCAGTGGCCTTGGATCACTGAAACCTCTGCCTCCCAGGTTCAAGCGATTCTCCTGCCTCAGCCTCCTGAATAGCTGAAATAACAGGTGTGCACCAACACACCCAGCTAATTTTTGTATTTTTAGTAGAGACGGGGTTTCATCATGTTGGTTAGACTGGTCTGGAATTCTTGACCTCATGATCCCATTCCCTCTGCCTCCCAAAGTTCTGGGATTGCAGGTGAGCCACCGCACCCAACCAAATGTTTTTAAAATCAATATTCTATGTATTCACCTCTAGACACTAAAAATAAGTGAACATATACAATATTTAATTCATAAAATCAAATTAAATTAATAGGGAATGAAATTGCAACAGAGTATCAACAAACATAAACATTGCATTTTAAAATGTAATAAAACTGATAATTCTGTAGACAACTGAGAAAGAAAAAAGGGAGACAGAGAGAAAATAATAAGTGTATGTTATTTCTAGCTGTGTGAAAATCCTTTTAAATTTTTTAGAAAATATGTGAATTCCTAGAAAAACATAAGAGAAAAAATAATGCTTTCAGCAGGTTTTCCATTAAATTCTGAAAATCATATGCTCAACCTGAGAATGCACGTTTGAATAAGTAATAGAACTACAAAAAGAAAGTTTTGTACTCAGAATTCCTCAAGAATAGAAGTAGAAATTAAAGGATAAGCTCTGGTCTGTACCGAAAAAATGATTGCTGTGTTTCCATTAGTGGAAGTCAGTGTGTTTAAAATAGGAGCATCGTGTGTGGATAAGATCCGAGATATTTGAGAGGGTATCATAAAAGGGTAAGTAAATTAATGAAACACTTACAGAATTGTTAATAATCAGTAAATTTAATCTAGGGGTTTTCAACACAAATTGATTCATCAACACATTGACACTACATTTGGCAAACTTTGTCTTTTATATCACAAACTGTCTTCAATTTGGAAAGAATGGATAATATTGTCTGAAAGAATGCATATAAAAGGGACTCATGACATTCTAAAGTTGAAACTTTTTTCACAGTAAAACAAAAATCTCATTTATAAACTCAATTATTTAGCAATCTAGTGCTAAATAGAAGTATATGTGTACTTAAAAACTATATTCATGTATTTATCTGCTAAGAATATACTATTACATTTCCTTTATATATGTCTATAAGAGCACTAAATTTTACACTGTTCAACCCCATTATAAAATCACTTCAAGAAGTTCTAATTTCATCATTAACTAGGAATCAGGTTTTAGCAAAATGCATGCACATGTTCTGTCTGCTGGTTTCATCTCTCTATGAATTGCTTACAATATAATTAATGAATGGGCATTTCCTTCTTAGTGGAGTAAAAACAATTCTATCCACATAAGGCTACAGACTAGTGCTTACAATAATTCTCTACTCTGGGAAGCACAATATTTAAAAATCAATGTCCACCTTTGCTTCCCTCAGCTAAAGGTGGATTATAGTACAGATTAGAAGTATGGAAAAACTAGATGATATTTTAAAAAGTGCTATTTGATGAATAAATATTTTTATTTATTTTTAAGTTACTTAAATTATTTAAATAAAATATTTTCAGTAATATCAGAAGCTATTACTGATGGTTGGCATATCTTTGAGACTTTTATGAGATGCCAGTAATGAGTTGTGTAAAAAGTTGAATTATTTAGAAATACTCCTCTTATTTAAAGGTGACAATTACTATTGTTAATGCTAAGGAGAAGACATTTAAGAGAAGTCATTTAGGGATGATTCATGCCCAATACTGTCATTTAATAAGTGACACACATATCTCATGAATTCAGCAGGAAACATCGTTCATGAGATGATCTATTAAAAAATATATTAGAACTCTGAAACCATTAGCTTTAATTCTGGAAAGAGAAAGTCTTAAGCAAGATAATATCTGCATGGTCACAGGTGCTTTCATTCATTATACTCATTAATATCACTATCATGTCCAATAATCTCTTTGACACCAGAAGATCTTTTATGTTTAATGTTTAATGATTACTCAACTGGATTGATACTAATGCTGGAATAAGATAATAAAGATAAAAGCGAGGAATAGTCTTAAGGAATAGAGATCTAGAATTAATTCTGATCAATAATTTATATCTTCTGCTCTTCTCTATCTAAGCTCAGTCATCTCCATCCATCTGGTTCCCAATTGTGAAACCAGATGGAGTTTAACTTCACACCTCTATCTGACACAAACCTATTATCCAATCCATCATGATGTGAATCCATTTTACATGAGCAATATCCTTCAAATTGGATCACTAACCTTCATGTGTAGTGTTTCCACTGTATCAGTCAGGATAATATATGCCAGTAACAATGACTGCAAAATGTCAGTGGCTTAAAATTTAACTCATCTATACTATATGGTAATTTCAGGTTGGCTTCAGCCTTGCTCTATATTGTCTTAATTCAGACACAGGTTGATGGAGTATTCTCTAACTGGAACATTGCTGGTCTCCAGGCAGCGAGAGATGAGAACATACTTGCCCTTGTATCTTCTTCTTCTATTAAGTGACATTTTCACATGTAATTCTGTGATCAAATTCTGTCACGGGTATAAAGCAGCTGCAAAAAGAAGTTTAATTATCCCCCAAGAATTAAACAACAATTATTGGTCAACAATAACTTAGTGAATCGTAACACTTCAATTAGGACACAATTGTTTTTTTCCTAAAATAATTATCTGAATTTCTAAGTGATCTATGACCATTCAGTCTTATTGCACCTACCCCAGATGAATCAGTTCTTGAAAGTGCAGAACACTTTCTAACATGCAAATCTGAGCAACACATCTTTCTCCAAATATTACATGTATTATCCTGAAAGATCTTGAAATTAGCCCTTTCCTCTCTCTCTCTTCTTTTATTCTCTCTTTCTCTCTTCCTCCCTGTCTTATCCATTGATTTTTCAGTTTCAATCATATTGATCTTTTTCTCCATTCTCTTACATGTATCATAATTCTTCTGTTAGCAAGATTTTTTCTGTAAGATTTTCTTATATTCTCCTATACATATGGTAGACTCTTTGCTATTTTTCAAATATCAGAACAAGCATTCTTTTCTCATGAAATTAATTTCTAAATCACCTGTGATATATCTTTTTTTAGAGAGTTTTCCTAATTTAGTGTACCTCTTCACCTTTACACAGGGCATGTTTCAATCCATTAATTTACTAAAGTCTGTCTTTTCCACTAACTTAAGACCTAAAGACTTAAAAAGACTAAAATTTGTAAAACAGACTCTGCTTATATGATCAACTACTATGGGTAAAGATGAATAGGAAAAATACCTGTTCTCATTCAAATTGTTGTATCTTTCCTCAGAGTTTTCAGAAGCTAAATTATCTTTTCCTTGTAATTCTCTCTTCCATCATCTTTGACAAATTTCTTTAGGAATTACTGAACAGGAGCTTAAAATTTCCTAAAATTTTCTATTAAAAGACTTCTGATATTTTAATGTGTTATTTTACGTAATCATAAAATAAGAGGTAACACTTACCTTATTGAGGTGCTCATTTTTACTGATGATGCAATTGAAGCCCAGTAATATACACCAGCAAATTTTGACTCTACAATTATAATCAAATTTGTCTCATTCTAATATTGACACTCTCCTGACAAATCACAGAAAATGATGATCTTTTCGTTTTGTGACATTGAGATTGCTTAGAACATCTTCATAATGTGTTTCCTCCAGCGATTTACTGCTCTGCTTCTTATTGTCTACAAATTACATACTGTTTCTTTTTAATCTATTTTAATGTTTTGTTTTGTCTCATAACACTGCAAAATGTGATTTTAAAATGCTGCATTATTTAATGCACATTCTATAATTTTATAAATTATAGTGTTTTATAATTAAATGTTTATCAATATAGATATCTTTTCAAGAAAATGGTAAGGTCCTTTTAACCAGATTTATGATTTTTGTGTGTGTGTGTGTTGAACAGCTTTAAATATAGCATGACCTTAAATATGTATTAATAAATAATGAGTAAATTAACAGCAATTTAGTGATAGGTATTTAACTCAGGAAAAAACTGAAAGTGAGCATATTTTTAGTACACAAAATTTTCAGTGGGCAAGAATAAGATTAAGCAACATTTCCATCAAATTAATAATTTTGAATAATTTTTCTACTAATAATATGTCTCCTATTTCATGTTACTGTTAGTCAACATGTTTGTCCTATTTTAAAAAGCAATAAATATGCTCAGTTGAGAAAAGCCAATTTTATTATTATGGTTATTTCTATATTATTATGTCTTACCGTAGGAGAGATTCTTTTCAGTATTACAACTTTTGCTGGTTATTAAGACAAATTTTCTGTTATGATTTAATGGGAAAGAAGTAATTAAGTGACCTCATATTTAAGATTAAGTATATTATAACATGTGGTCTTTACAATGTAAACTACAAAATACCTGGTAAGTAAAAAGTTCAGTTCTATTATAGGACTTAAGAGTGATAGCTGATGCTCAGAAAGATAAAAATAAGGCATTACAAGAACCTGAAGGAATGCTAATTTGGAAAAATAAGAAAGCCCTCAAATATTGAATGTTTATTCTTATATTAAAACACATGCAATAGAAAAATAGATTTTTTTCACTGGGATTTGCTTTTCCTACTTGACAAGTAAGGGGTTACTAAATGTCCCTGGACTTAATTAATTTTCCTTAATCATAAAATAAAGATTAGTACTGTATTTTAAAATTATTATGATGTTAACATCAAAAGATTTATGTGAATCTAAAATAATGCTAATATTAACCTATTACTACTATCACCAAGATAAACACATATTATAGATCATTTATTATTTATTTTCACTTATTTCATTATTTGCTTCTCACACTTACCCTATTAGGCATGCTCTCAATTTTTGCTTGTCATAAAGACTGAAAATCTGAATCCTGTAGCGATCATGTACGTTGCCCTTGAACTTGCCCACGATTTCACCTTTTGAGCAAGATTTGAATGCAAATGTTTTAAAGCTTTTGCTTTTAACAACAACATATAATATATATTAATACTCTTCATTAGTAGCCTGATACAGTCTTTCTCACTTACCCTAGATAAAAGGAAGCTATGGTATAATTGTAAATATACAAATACAAAGCAGAGTCTGTAAGCACTTGTGTATCTCCTAAAGATTGGTGAGGTTCAGCTGCAGTCATATAAATCAATGTGGAGTATCACTCTCATGGCACTATGGCAACAAAGATCTTCAAGTGAATGGAAAATTACAAGGGTTGAATTTATTCCATTCACTAAATGAAAACTGCAATCTTGTCTTCTTCTTAGTGTAGAAATATCCAATAAAAATACTTCATTTTACAACTGCCACACACTGCTTTTTGGACAATTACAGTACAGACTCTTCCTTTCCTAACTGTACATTTGTGGGTTTTATGTACCGACCAATCAAGACTATTTACTTCACTTAGAACTTCTGCCAAAAAGGCAATTTTGTGTATAAATGGATCCAATCTGGGAAGCTATCCAAAAGAAGCTGTTCAGGTGAATAACTGTGATTTACATGCAGGTGCAAATAATAAACTTAGAAATAGATTGAAAATTCTAACTAAAGATATGGAGTAGAATTGAGTTAACTAGACAGTTATATTGCTGCTTTTCTGGTATCTTTAAAATCCTAGAAATTTGTTTCATATATTTATAAGAATGTATCTTGCTTTGAGTTTTGCCTATGCATTTGATTTTTAGGAATATAAATATTAAAGTAATGACTCATGGCTACCCAGAATCTGATGGTTAAACATGCTAATGGAATGAAAAAGTGTCTTTTTCTACTTGAATAAAATAGAATCATTCCAAAGGAATACGTGAAAAAAATGCCTTTTCCCTACTTTGACCTTCTCAGACAAAAATAAGTAAATATATCAATTATTTATATTTTATGTATTTATTTATTTTAAACATTGTACTACATAAAGCAACCATGTAAATGATCAACAAACCAAAAGTATAAAAAGAAGGCCACAGGTTGTACAAGAAGTTCAAAATGTGTCTATCTACACGATTACTTCCAGAGAATTTGAAAAATTAAAATAAAATCAGTAAAACTCTGAAATAAAGGATTGAATCACATGTGAGTGGTAGAGATTCGACATGTTTCTTTCCTTGTCTACACAAGACAAAGCACAGTTTGTCTTGGGCAGATTTTTTTTGAAGTTCTCAGTATCCGATTTGCTAATATTTGTTGATGAGATTCAGGAGAAACACACAAATGGCAAGAAAGCTGATAGGGCATTCAACGACTGCTATTTTTATGCCCACATCATCAGGTAGTAAAAACGGAAACTTATGAGCTCTGAACCTTAATTTCCTCCTCAGAAAATAATTCCTGGTTTAACTAACCTCAAGGTTTTTGTAAGGGTTAAATGACGTAGTAATTATGAAACTCTGTTTTTATAAAACGCATTCACAAATAAGTTTTATAGAAAAAAAGGAAAAGCACTTTAAAATTACTTAATGAATAAATATAATGATTCACAAATCACTACCAGCTAGGGTCTTAGGTATGGAAGTGATTTAACAACAACTGTTCCAGTGTGTTAAACAAAATATGACATAATCTTTCTATGACAACTAAAGACGTATGAAGTACATGCATGTTCTGGTTCTGTATACACACTGCTATATTTCAGGTATTTTAAATGATACTAAGCATGAAAATTTTGTATGATATCTGCATACTCCAAGAAAAAAGGTTGCCTTACTATTACTCTCATAAGTAGCTTAATATTGGCCAGAATTAGTCATTTCTAGTATATCAGATAGATTGCTGGATTTATAGTTATCTATGCTTAAATTTACATCTGTTTCTGAAACACATTAAAGTCTGTGACCTTGGGTATGTCTTATAAATGCTTAAGTCTCCTTTCTTTCATTTATAATAGTATAAAAGGACTTAAATGTAAGAGAGAGGAAAATAGAGAGAAGGAATTAGAGGGTATTTTAGAAACAAATGAGGGACCTAGAAATTAAACCTAAACAAATACTTAAGGCATTGTTTATTATGAATTGTTTAATAATACTCCTTTGTCCTAGTTGTTGAAGGGAATCAAAGAAATCATTATATGGTGGAAATTGCCATTTATGTTTATTTTTTCCTCATTTATAAATAATTTTTAATCTAATATTATCGAATATTATATCATATTGTCAAAGTTTATGTGCGTGTTACTAATAAATAAGTGTCATCAAATTCCCCTTCAGATTGGGTTAGAGATTGTAAATCTCTCTTATGGAGTGTGTTTCTTTCAAAATAGCCATTATTAATATTTAACAAAATATATTTTTTTAGTATTTTTGAAAATGAAATTCAAAAATAAAGTGAATGCATTGACTTTAATGTCATCAAAATTTAGTATCATTTCTATACCCCAAAAATATCCAGACTGAGAGTGAAATCAAGAACACAAACCCATTTTCAATGGCTATGAAGAAAATGAAATATGTTGAAATATAGCTAACCACGGAGATACAAGATTCTACAAGGACAACTACAAAACACAGCTGAAGAAATCAGAGATGACACGAATAAATCAAAAAATACCCAAAGTTGATGGATTAGAAAAATCAATGTAACTGAAATGGTTATACTGTACAAAGCAACTCACAGATGCAATGCTATTCCTATCAAACTACCAATATCATTCTTTGCAAATCAGGAAAAAAAAATCTACTCTGAAATTTACATAAAAACAAAACAAAACAAATGAGCCTGAATAGCCAAAGTAATTCTAAGCAAAAGGAACAAAGGCAGAATCTTCACATTATCTAACTTCAAACTATACCACAAGGTTACAGTAAGTAAAATAGAATGTTAATGGTAGAAAAATAGACACACAGACAAATGGAATAGAATAGAGAACTCAAAAATAAAACTGTACACCTACAACCATCTGATCTTAAATTAGAACAACAACAACAACGAAAAAGGAAATGGACTCACTATTCAATAAATGGTGCTGGGGTCACTAGTTAGCCATGTACAGAAGACTAAAACTGGATGCTTACCTTTCACCATATACAAAATCAACTCAGGACGGACTAAATACTTTAAATGTAAGACCTCAAAGTATAAGAATTTTAGAAGATACTCTAGAAAATACCCTTCTTGACATCAGCCTTGGCAAATGATTTTTTGCTAAGTCTCTAAAAGGAATTGCAACAAACATACAAGTAGAACCTAATTAAAGAGCTTCTGCACAGCAAAATAAACAACAAGCAGAGTAAACAGACCACCTAAATAATGGAGAAAACAATTGGACATGCAAAAAATAGGTAGTGCCATTAAAGAACGGATAAAGTACATGAACAGACACTTTTCAAAAGACATACAATTGACCTACAAATATGTGAAAAAAATGATCGACATCACTATTCATCAGGGAAATATAAATAAAAACCACAATTAGATGCCATCTCACATAAGTCAGAATGGCTATCATTAGAAGGTCAAAATACAGCAGATGCTGGCAAGGGTGTGGAGAAAAAGGAATACTTATACACTGATGGTGGAAATGTAAATTAGTGCAGACACTGTGAAAAGCAGCTTGGAGATTTCTCATAGAACTTAAAACAGAACTGCCATTCAACCCAACAATCTCTTTACTGTGTATATACCCAAAAGAAAATAGATCATTATACAAAAAAGAGAGATGCACACCTAAGTTCATTGCAGCATTGTTTACAATAGCATAGACATGGAATCAACCTAGATACTCATCAATAGTAGATTCAATAAAGAAAATGTGCTACATAAACATCATGGAATACCATGCAGCCATCAAAAAAGATGAAATCATATTATTTGCAGCAACATGGAGGCAGCTGGAGGCCATTATCCTAAGCAAATGAACACAGTAACAGAAAATCAGTAACACATAATCTCACTTATAAATGGGAACTAAACATTCAGTACACATAGACATAAACATGGGAACAACAGACACCAGGGTTTACTAGGTGGGGGAAACAGGGAGGGGATAATGGATTGATAAACTGCCTAATGAGTACTATGCTCATTACATGGGTGTGATATACCTATGAAATATACTTGCATATATACCATCTGTATCTAAAATAAAAGTTGAAATTTAAAAAATAGCAATTGAGAAACGTATTAAAATTTCATAGAAATCAAAGGACCAAAAATTAAATAAATAAGAACAGGATTCACTGGAGTACTTACACTATAAGATATTGAGAATTACTATAAAGCTCCAATAATAAAGATACTTTGGTATTAGTTGTAGGCAAGACTGTGCACAAAAGGAGTAATATACTCTTTTAAATCCCAAAATAGACCCATACCTGTCAGGGTACTTGTTATTACAAAATGACCTTAGAAGACAGTGAGTAAATAAAGACACTTTAAAGAAACAGTGCTGGATAAATAACCAGATAAAAATGGAGTTATCCAGTTTGTCTTCAATAAGAAAAACTACATAAATTGAAAACACCTATAGATACTACCTTTTCCTACCAAAATGGCCAAATTGGAAGACAGATAATACTGTTTTGATAAAGGAATAAAGCAGCTGGAGGCCTTTTATATGTTGGTGAGAATATAAACTGGAAAAATACTTTGATAAATTATTTTACAATATCTTTTTAAAAATTGAACATAGGCATAATTAATAATTTATCTACATATTGTCCCAAAATGAATGTTTATATATTTGCCAACAGATATGCACAACCATGTTTATAGCAGCATAATTCATAAGGGGCAAATGGTAAAAGCAACCTAAATGTTTATTAATTACAGTACTTTCATATCATGGAATCAAATCACAAACTGCAACTACTCACAATAGATGAATGAATCTTAAAAATAAAATAAATAGTAATGTTGAAATAATCCAAGCATAAACATGGAGTGTGATTTCATTTATATAAATTTAAATATATATATGTAGGCTTAAAGTCAGAATATTGCTTATTCTCAGATGCAGCAATAATTAGCCTGAGCCTCAAAAGAGGATTTGAATGTTGATATTGTATATCATGATTAAGATGTTGTGTCAAAGTTAAGCTCATTTTGGAAAAATTAATGAAACAGTACATTTAACATGTATTCAAATTTAGTTTTTAAATTTTAGAGTCTACCAAAATTAGCAGTGATTATTTTCCTATGGTGATAGATATTACTGATGCCTTTTACGTTTTATTATTTTTTTATCCTTTGTGATAGTCTTCGGTATTTTCAAAATTTTCAATTAAGAGGGTAAAGTGCTATCAATCTGAAACTAAAACTCTATATTGTATAAAATAAAAATCTACAAGAATAGAAACAAAAATGGAACATTAGGGTGAAGAAGAATGTTGTTTATATTGTTAGAGTAAGGAGCTGAACACTTCTATGAATGTATCTTGCTAAGTTGATATTTCTACTAGTATAATAAAATAAGAATGGATGTATCAAAAAAATGTTAGGTAAACATACATGTGTGCTCACTTTTGTCTCCTTGCCCTTGAGCTTAAGGAAAGTACAACCTACTGTTTCATTGTAATATTGTTATTAGCAAAATATGTTTTTTAAAATTTGCATTACTAGGTAATTGATGAATTCAATCCAGGCATAACTAAAAATGCCAGAAAATGGCATGTAAATCTTCTATGATTCCAAGAGATATTTTTTTGGTTGAATAAAAATAAAAACTTTTTAATAGCAATATAAATAAGATGGAGTTGGGGATAAATTGTGACCAGTTATGCACATAAACTAGTAAAATACATAAAAGCTACATAACATTTTTTCCTCAAGTCTAACATTAAAAACACATAAATTTTGATATTAGCTTATTTTCCAACTCTAGTAGATTTCAGGGAAGGAAAATTTTGGAACAACCCTGGTAGACAAAAAGAGGCATAACAGGCTATTACTCAGACTAAGACTGTGCTTTAGATGAAATACTTTCAGGCAATTATAATAAATTAATTCTTGTGTTATTCATTTAAATGTGTTTTTCCTGTTTTGTAAACATAGAGAGTACATGTGAAAAATTAAGAAAATGTTCCTTGCCAATTTCAAGACATATAAATTGTGTTCCATAATTCTGATTATCCTTTCTCTAGATGCCAATGTCCCCCATCTGCCCTTTAGCTGTTATTGTGTGGAGCATTTATTCTTGTTTCCATAACCCTTTTAAATAAAAAGCCATTTAACCCAGTCATCTGAATCATAACATATGCTTTTGTAGGGTTATCAAAATATCTTACTCTTCTTTAAGACTCTTAACTATGCAATTTCAATTTTGGGCTTTCTTCCAAACATGACTAAAATAGAATTGCAGTTGCACAATAAACAAGAGTTGCTAATTGCCAATTTTGTAGAATTTCTTACAAAAAAGGAATATCACTTCAAAATGTGTTTTGATGGAACTTTTTCCTCTCTATTCATCTTGTTTCTGATAACTCAGGACTATTTCTTTGCACTTGTGCATTTGAATTTTGCCTATGTTTTGCAAGATAAGTTTCTTTTGTTTAATTTTCTCTTCACTAACTACATTTTCTGCCTTTCTATTCTATAGTTAGAACTGTTGCAATTTTCAAACTTTGTAATCTTCACAACATTATGCTTACATGTTCATCTTCATGTAGAAATTGAGTAAAATTCTGAAAAGTTATGATTAAACAAATGGCATTAACAATGCAATCAATAGAATTTATGCTTCCAGCTGTTTATCAGTAGGTTTATGTATCTTCTGTTTTATTTTTATTTATGTTAGCTCCTCTGGAATTTTATGTGCTCAAATTTGTGATAAAAAGTTATCATTAAGAATGACTGTTGGTGATTAAAATAAATCTAAGCATGCTTTTCTGTTATTAAATATGGTTTTCATATTAGAGTTTAGTTCTCCTCTGTAGTCCATATGAAAAATTAGAAGAAATAAGAATAGACATGTAATTAACTCTACATTAAATGCATAGGAAGAAATAGTTATTAAGATCACTTAAAGACAACTCTGATATCTACTTCAATTCATTTTTTCCTCAAGAACATTATAAAATTATTTATACTATATACATGTTAGGTGCTCAATGTAAAAAGCTCCTAAACTAATTTTTCCTTTAGCTTTCTCAGAATACAGAACTATTTGTAGGTTTGGTGACTGCAAAGGAGTCAGTTAACTCAGAAAGTCTTTGTGCATTGTTTTTCTGTTTGGGACAATTTCACTTCAACCTCTGATCTTTCTCCCACCTGAATTTTAGATCTAAGATTGTAAATCACTTTAAAAATCATGGATTCCTTAAACTAAGTAAAATTCCTTATGTGTCTCCATAACTGTCTTGTGTTTTCTGATTAGCAAGGTGAACCTAAGACACTTGTGTAAAAATGTCTTAATTTCAGGCTCTTCTTAATGGACTGCAGTCTTGTTTAGCCAGGATATTTGTCCATATTTCCAGGAGCTAGACACTTTGATGTTCTATCTGTCATCTATGTATCATCTATATCTATCTATCTATCATCATCTCTATCATCTATCATCTATCTATCTATATCTATCTATCTATCTATCTATCTATCTATCTATCTATCTATCTATCTGTCATCTGTGTGTCTGTGCATGTCTGTCTATCATCTATCATCTGTTTCTATCTATGGATCTATCTTATGTCATCTATTATTAATGTGTAGATAGATAACAGCTAAATATAGATATAAATAAATGTATTAAGTGATAGGTTAATATTTTGTATGTGCTGTGGAGTGATGGAGGGATTCTGGACAGCAAAATTAAAGGGAGAATGATTATAACCGGCTGTTTGTAACTCATGTCAGAGTATAAATATCTTAACGAATTAAACTCTAAGAGAAGTAGGCAAAATTCCGAGGCAACTCAGGTCAAAAGTGGCTTGAGACATATTTGGATAAAATGTGTTTTGGATCAAGAGATGAATCCATATAAACAGGCCAGAAAAAGGAGCCACTGCTAATGATGTGGAAGCCAAGGTCAGCTCCACCAGCTCCAGGAAGCCAAGAATAAAGCTAGTTTTTGATCATTACATGACTAGTACCAATTTCTGTTCCAAGCTAGAGAGGCAAAGCCAGGTATTGGATCACTGTTTTAGTCAGAACGAGAGCATGTCGGAGGTCGGAATTGTGGGGTCTGCCAATACCTCTTCCTGCCTTTAAGCAAAATCTATGGCATAGTTCCTGATTATGCAAAACTGAGCCAATATTTATCCCAATTTCAGAGGCTATTTTCCTGGGACAGTACAGGCCACTCTGCTAATACAAACCATGAAGTGAGGCAGTGAAGTGCCAGTCAACATAAATACAAATAATTGTTATAAAATATAAAGAGCTAGACTTTTACGGGTTTGTGAGAAATTGTTTGAAAGCTGTAATAGGAAGAAAGAAGGCAGTTACCACACTATAACACAACCCTTAACACTGGTGATGTTAAAGAATATAAACAGCTTCCATTTGGGAAGCCTGCCAAATAGACCATGTCTTCAGGGACCTGTCAGATGTCAGTTCAGGCAGGATTAAGGGGAATGTTCACAGGACAGTTGAGGTTATATACAGGGACATTGCTAATGGCAGCTTGTCAGTTAGAGACAGTGAACAAACAATGGTTTTAAAGGGTGGGAAAAAGTAGAGAATTAAGATAGATTAAGTATGCAGAATAGAATCTAAGTGTATCAACCACCTGGAGTATTGGGAATTCTAGTGTTATCTGTGGCAAATGGAATGCTTTTCATAATGGCCTATATCCTCTAGGTCTTTGGAAGGAGTGGTTTGCAAACAAAAGAAATGACTCTTGGGTTATGCAAAAATTGTTGAAGAAAAACATGGATGTGGTTAATTTTAATTACATCAACTTCATGTGTGTATTCTTCTTTTAAAATCAATCTGCATGAAATTGCTGTTTTAAGAAGGTACGTGTTCCCTTTCCTATTTTTCCTTTCCCAAAGTGCTATATTTATCTTTCAAAAAAGAAACGCAGATTCCTCACATATCCTTAATCTTATCACTGTGCTGTGTTCTGGAGTGACAACAAAGCAGCAAACAAATATACAAAAAAGTAAAAAATAAAAAATAAAAAATGAAATAAGAGAACCTTTTAAGATAGCAAACTAAAATGACACTTTGAAATTGATATTGGTGTTAAAATAGTAATTCTAAAGAACCCATAACAATTATCTTATGTCTTCAGGCTGCTATAACAAAATGAACTAAAATGAGTAGCTTTTAAACAGCAGAAATTTCTTTCTCACAGTTCTAGAACCTGCACATCCAAAATAAGGGTGCCACATAAGGGTGTACGTTCACATTTTGGTTGGGGCCCTCTTTTGATTGCAAACTATTGACTTCTCTCTGTGTCCTCACTTGGTGAAAGGGTCAAATAAGCTTCCTCAGGCCTCAGTATAAGGACAGTAACCCATTTATGTATGCCCTGTTTTCCGGACCTAATTACCTCCCTAAGGCGCTACCTCCTGTAAGTTTTCATCTTGGGGAGTAGAATTTTAACATTAACATTAGGATTTAACATCTGGGGATCAGGATTTTAGATTTTGGGGGGACTTAAAAGTGGAATATAACAATACCACTTTTAAGTTAGGTAGTTTTCAATTCTTTGTTTCCTACCCATTTGTCTAGATAGGGAATCAAATCTATTGTCAGCTATGGATCATTAAAAATTGATCATTAAAATTTGATGTAGATGAAATAAATCATGATTTTTTTTGGTTTACAATTCACAAGAAAATAAATGGCATTCTAATGTCCTTATATGAATAAAATTACTAAGTTTTATTGTCTATAGAAACAAAAAAGTAGGATTAAAATTTATAATAAATACTTTTAGCAACACACAAAATTTATTCAAGTATATGTGTATTAATTGTAAGCAATGCAGTTAACCTTAGCTCATTAAGGCATTTCTTTTAAAGTTTTAAAAATGATTAGTAGCTATTTATCTAACTTGAAGAATATTTATATTATCTTAGTAAGTTATAAAGGTCAAGCAATCAAGAAGAAGGATTTAGTGGTTTGACTCATATGTTACTGGAACAAATAATAAAACTGACTTTGCTCAGAGAAGCATGATTATTTAAAGAATTTGAAGCATTTTATAGGAACTTATGGTATATAATTTTAAGAAAAATATAATAAAAATAGAATTTGGGGAAACAATAAACTAGGTACATTAAAATTGCTCTAAAATTTTTTGAGTTGATTGAATCAGAATCCAAAAAAACACTCATAAAATCCATGTATTATATTTGAATGATATACCTTATGTCTGATTTAATCTATAACAATACTCTTCTTTTTTTTTTTGGTAGAATTTGTCATATCCTCCCTATGGTTGAATGCATCCTGTTTCAGTTTTATTGACAATATATTTACCTGTACAATTGCCCACTTTATGTGATATCCAGAAAGTATCTCAAAATTAATATGGCTAATAGAGAATTTATGATGTACTATGACCCCAATACTCTTTCTGCCATTAACTCTTCCATCTCTGTAAATGGTAGAATCCACATTTTTGTACAATGAAGAAACTTTAGAATTATCATGAATTCTCACTTTATCCCTACTGTTTCAAGCCTAGAAGAACTGTCATCTGCACCTCTAAAACATATCTCATCATGTTCTCCACCTCTCCACTGCTAAAACTCAAATTTAAGTAACACCTATTTATGGCCTGCATTTGTTTATATCAAACTTCCTGTGCTATTGTTTATTTCTTAAAAAAATATATTATCGAATATGGCGGATTAGGAGCAGCTCAGGATTGCCGCTCCCAGTGAAAGTGCAGAGGGTGAGTGGACGCCGCATTTCCAGACGGATTTTTATTACCCCCAGACCAGGAGATTCCCAGGCGGAGCAGCCCCACGGGTTGCCAGTGTGGCTGTTTTGGCTGGCGCGGCTGCTTTGCCGGCGCCACAGCGCGGTGGGTCTCCGTACAAAATACACTGGTTTGTGTGCCCTCTTAACTGGCGAGTGGAGCTACGGGAAGGCAGATTAAAAAGGGAACTGAATCAGGGAGCCAGCCCAGGAGATCCCCAGGCAAAAAAGCGCTACGAATCTCAGCGCCGCTGTTTCAGCCTGTGCAGTGTGTCCCCACAGGGGAAATCACACAGATCCCGGCACCTTTTCAACAGGCAACTGGAACACCTGGGAGTCGACCATTCGACTAAAAAAACAAAAGGCTCTGAGACAGCAAGTCAGGTGATCAGGCTCGGCTAAAACAGCAATTGGAAACGCTCTTGGTTAAGAGTTTCGCAGCGGGCGCAGCTGAACCCAGGACGGTCCAGTTCTGTGGGGGAGGGGTGTCTGCCATTACGGGGCACTCCACCACTACAGAGGAAGTCCACCATTGCTGAGGCAGCCTGCTGTTGCCAAGGCAACCCGCCGTTGCCAAGGTAACCTGCCATTACAGAGGCGGGCCACTATTGCCGAGGCAGGTCTAATTACACCCATATAAACAGGACTGCTGGGAAGTTCACACGGCAGCTGGGCGGAGCCCACAGGAGCTCAGCAAAGCCTCTGCAGGCAGACAGGGACTGGGCTGCCTCCTTGCTGGGCAGGGCAGCCCTGAAAAGAAAAAAAAAAAAAAGGCAGCAGCACACCGGAAACTCATAAATAAAGCCCTAACTCCCTGAGACAGAACAC
>CAUYQU010015152.1:0-14807 GCA_963574635.1 Cheracebus regulus
ATTACCTGAGGTCAGGAGTTGGAGACCAGCCTGGCTAACATGGTGAAACCTCGTCTCTACTAAAAAAAATACAAAAATTAGCTGGGTGTGGCATGCGCCTGTAGTCCCAGCTGTTTGGGAGGCTGAGGCAGGAGAATTGCTCGAATCCGGGCGGCAGAGGCTGCAGTGAGCCGAGATTGTGCCACTGCACTCCAGCCTGGTGACAGAGCGAGACTCTGTGTCAAAACAAAAAACAAAAAGAATTGCAGATGGGAAGCTCTTTAAAAAAAAGTTATCTGGGTGGGGTGGTGGGCGCCTGTAATCCCAGCTACTTAGGAGGCTGAGGCAAGTGAATCACTTGAACCCGGGAGTCGGAGGTTGTAGTGAGCTGAGATCGCGCCATTCATTGCACTCCACCCTGGGCAACAAGAGGGAAACTCGTTCTTTAAAAAAAAAGCAAACCAACAGGCAAACAAAAAACCTTCCCCTCGCCCCTCGAGCTCGTAGCTCTTCCCACAGGCCTGACTAACTTCAGCCTTGTTCTCTGAGCCTGGGGCACCAGCCTCCCAGCCAGGCCCAGCTGCACATGCGGAAGGAAACTGGAATTGCTTGGCGTGAAGTCTTGCAATAGGGCTGAAGGTCCAGTCGCGGAACGATTCCTGGCCGAGGCTGTAAGGGCAAGTGACGCCAGCGAGGTGCTGCCTTCTCTTCCCGTCTTCCAGTACTGGCTCGGCGCCAGAGCGACATTTACCCTAGGTTGTCGTTGGTATAGGATGGAGGGAGTGGACGGGTAGTGGAACGGGTGGTGAGAGTTCAAGTTGGTCCCAGGCTGTCGAGGGGCCGCCTTAAAGGGACTTGGCCTGCTCTGCTCGCGTCAGGAGGGTCCGTGAGGCCGCTCGGGCTGCTGGTCCTCGCCAAGATCAAGGTGGATAATTGCGGCGCTCACCCATTGTGCTCGTTTCAAAAGCCTCCAGAAAGACCATTGTAAGTTTTTTCTGAGGAAAAGAAATTCCTCCGCTTGAGCCATGTTAATTCGGCCCCAGCATCGTCCCACCTTACGGATCCTGCGTACTACCCAGTGGGCACTGGGTGAAGAATGGTTCAAGGGGGCATCTCCTTATGCGAACGAATGTTTAACTTGAGAATGTTACTTTGTTTATGCGTCATAAACAGTTTTGACGCCTTATATTCTATTATAAAGACTTTTATTTTTATATCTTTTTTTTTGGCACATGTATACCTATGTATATAAAGAGATTTTAATAGGTGTGTAGAGAGTGCGTATTTCTCTATGGAAATATAAAATTACTAAGACCACAAATAAGTCTTTCTACTGAAGAAAAATGAGAATACTAAGCTCTTTTGATCTGAACTTCGTAGGCCTGGACCTCCCCACAGACTTTAAAAACAGGGGCCTGGCCGTGCACCGTGGCTCCCGCCTGTAATCCCAGCAGTTAGGGAGGCCGAGGTGGACAAATCACCTGAGGTCAGGAGTTTGAGACCAGCCTGGCCAACATGGCGAACCCCCGTCTCTACTAAAAATACTAGAAAATTAGCCGGGCATTGTGGCGCACGTCGGTAATCACAGTTACTCGGGAGGCCGAGGTAGGAGAATCCTTTGAACCTGGGAGGCAGAGGGTGCAGTGAGCCGAGATTCCGCCACTGCGCTCCAGCCTGGGCAACAGAGGGAGACTCTTTCTTTAAAAAAAAAAAAAAAAAAAAAGATCCAAGCGAACAAAAAACCAGGGGCCCACCCAGGGGTACTAGACCAGACTGGGCAACATAGCAAGACCCATCTTAAAAAAAAAAACAATTTTTTTTTAACTAGCCAGAGGTGGTGGTGTATGCCAACTACTCCAAAGGCTGAGGCGGGAGAATCACATCAGATGGAGAGTTCAAGGCCACAGCGAGGCCACAGTGAGCTATGATCGTGCCATTGTATTCTAGCCTGGGCAACAGAGCAAGACCTCACCTATTAAACAAAAAGACAAAAACGTGAATCCAGGAGGAAAGGATGGAGGCTTTACTACACTAGTATTTAGAATCGAATTTAGCATTCACCTTCTCCATAGAAAATACAATACCTTTTACGGCGAACTATTTGACAGTAAGTTGAAAATTGCAGGAAATTGATACTTGACTTTCAGGTAGTTGGTAATGCATTTTCTAAAGATAAAGGCTACTTGTCCACTAAAGCCACAGTATCTGTATTTCAACCAAGAAAAATTAAAATAAAAATTTCATTTAGGCTGGGCACAGCGGCTCACACCTGTAATCCCAGCACTTTGGAAGGCCAAGGCAGGCAGCTCACTTGAGGCCAGGGGTTCGAGAACAGCCTGGCCAACATGGCCAAATGCCATCTTTACTATTTAAAAAGAAAAAATTACCCAGCACTGGTAATCCCACTGGCGGAGACAGGAGGACTGCATTAACTTGGGAGGTGGAGGTTACAGTGGGGTGAGATCGCACCACTGCATTGCAGCCTGGGCAGCAGAAATAGACTCTGTCTCAAAAAAAGAAAATAAAGTCAACTAGCATCTACTCTGTAAAAAAACAAAATCTCATTGTTCCAGAATAGGCTCTTGGGATCTAAGATCCATTTAAAGTTTATGGCTTGTAGTATCTTTGAACCTAGAGCAGTCACTTGTTTCTCTCTCATATCAGCTTTTTGAAGCATCACATATTCCTTCAGAAAGACACATATTTTAATATTTCTGATTCTATTTTTATGGTGTGTTTAAATGTTTCTTCCATTTCTTGTATTTCCTATAAAGTGTTGAATGCTAATGGTTCATTAAGGCATAATGTAAAAAGAAAATCCAACCTAAGGCTACTCTTAGGGAACCTGTAAACTAGTGAAGGGATAGACGTCTAACCAAACAATTGTATTATTGCAATTATTTTTTTTTGAAACAGAGTCTCACTCTCTCACTTAGGCTGGAGTGCAGTGGCGACATCTCTGCTCATTGCAACCTCCATCTCCTGGGTTCAAGTGATTCTCAAGCCTCAGCCACCCAAGTAGCTGGGCGTGTGCCATTATGCCCGGGTGAAACCCCATCTCTTTTTAGTAGACCTAAATGCTGGTCTTGAACTCCTGACCTCAGGTGTCCACCTGCCTCGGCCTCCCAAAGTGCTGGGATTACAAGCATGAGCCACCACGCCTGGCCTTTTTCTTTTTCTTTTCTTTCTTTCCTTTCCTTTCGGAGACAGAGTCTTGGTGTGTCACCCAGGCTAGAGTGTGAAGTGTCATGATCTGGGCTCACTGCAACCTCCACCTTCCAGGTTCAAGTGATTCTCCCACCTGACCCTCCAGAGTAGCTGGGGACTACAAGCATGAGCCACCATACCCAGGTAATTTTTGTATATTTTGTGGAGACGGGATCACCATGTTACCCAGGCTGGTCTGGAACTAAAGAGCTCAAACAATCTGGCTGCCTCAGCCTCCCAATGTGCTGGGGTTACAAGCATGGGTCACTGTGCCCCATCACTTTGGGAGGCTGAGGCTTTGCAATCCTCCTCTTAAAAAAATTTTTTTTAAAACCAGGTCCAGGATTCAGTCTAAACTTCTAAGAATTTACCTTGAAGGTAAACCTTTAACAATTCAAAAACATTCAAGAGTATTAATTGCAGCACTGTTTGTAATTGCAAATTTGAATGTCATAAATACTCTCTCTCTTTTTTTCAAGACGGGGTTTCACCATGTTGGTCAGACTGGTCTTGAACTCCTGACCTCAGGTGATCTGCCTGCCTTGGCCTCCAAAATGTTTGGGTTACAGGCGTGAGCCACCACGCCCAGCCATCTTAAATACTCTCAAAGTATTAGAGTATCTGAATATATGGTACATCCACCAATGGATTATCACGCAGCTCTAGAAATGAATGAAGATCTCTATGAACTCACATGGAGTGTTAGACAAAATGAGTTCCTCTTCAAAGGTCCAACTTCTTTGTCCTTTGTTCTGTAACTTTTGTTCTGTTAACTGTCCTTCCCACCGAAACTGTCTTTCTCTCCAACTGAAACTGCCCTTCTCCACCACTGTAACCCATACCCCTCCTCTATTTGAAATAGCCAGTTGGGATCAGTTTAGATTGTGCATCCAACCCCCAGCCAATGAGGGAAGGGCACAGAGGCAGAAGCTATGATGCATTAGGGTTAAAAATCCCTTCCTTTGCCTGTCTGGTGGGCTCCTGCCACTGCTACAGGCATGAGCAGCACCCTTCTGCAGAAGTAAACTTTTCCTTGCTGAGAAGCTTTTCTTTCGAGTGCTGATCTCTCTCTGTGGAACTAAGAACTTATTTCTAACAATTCGGGGCTCATCTGGGATCCCATTCTCCTTTGGGAGGTGCCCACGATTGTCTTTTAGGAGACTGTATTTGGGGAGACGATTGTCTTTTGGGAGACACATCCCACTGCCTCATTGTGATGGCCCTGGGAGTGGAGGATTGGGTCCCACCTGAAATGACGAAGACACTTGAACTCTCAGCAACATGGGTGGGGAGGATCCTAAAAATTCCAGTGGCCAGGTATCTCTGTGCACAGACCAAGATAAGAAGAGTTGCAGGGGTGACAAAGTATTTCTTTGGTGGTCAGGACATCTTGGAGGTTGAAAGTTTATGAATGAAATGTGCTAGTAGGTGCAAAGTAAAAGTGGAGTCTGGATCTGCTTCCATGGTCACATCATATGGCTTAGGGCAGATTTCCTATTGGGGGATTATACTGACCTGCCAATGCTAAGAGGGACCTAAATTCCCGCAAGGGAAGCAGTCAGAGAAGGATGAAGCAACTGTCAAAAGAGTGCCAGAAACCTCCAGTGAGGAGGTTGAGCCTCTAGAGAAGGGGAAGGCAAGAAACCTCTAAGAGATTGAGCCTCACACCAAACCTCCAGGATGGGAAATACTCCAAGTAGAACAGGGGCAACAAAAAGCCAGACAGATAATAAAATTCCTCCAGACAGCCCCCTGGGCCTGATGTTAAAGTATTGGAAGGATAATGAGAGGACCAAACATTAAAAAAGCAATAAATGATAAAATATTGCTGTTTTCTTTGGACTAAGGAACCATCCTCAGACCCTTAGTCTTCTGGCCAAGGTTTGGATCAGACAAGGATTGAGTCTGTCAACTCTTAATTCAATATGTTAATGACAGAAGTCCAGTCTCAGGAGGAAATACATTATGCCTTCTGTTGGATAAAAGGGCCCGTTCTTCTCTTTCCCCTAAAGGGTACAAGGGAGGAACCAAATTTGGTACTCCCGAAAGGAGACCTAGTTAAGTCAGCTCCTATGTCAAAAGACCCCAATACATGGGACCCCATAGGTTACCTTCCCCATCAAATCCTTCACCACAGGCAGCTAATCTCTCAGTTCCTCCCCCATATAATCCTGTCCCCAGGAAACCAACACCTCATGTTCTTCCTAGTCACCCCCTTGAACACGCCCCTCCCCTGGGAAAAGTCCAACATGAGATAGAATAACGTAGAAAGGATGTTCCAAACGTTCCTTTTCCCTCTTCATCAAAGAAATCTGCCCCAACCCTTTTCCCCTTAAGGGAAGTCCTATTGCGGGGAGAGGGCATTGGTTTCGTAAATGCCCCCTTAACCAGCTTAGAAGTCAGAAACTTAAAAAGGGATCTCAACCCCTTATTAGATGACCGTTATGGGGTAGCAAATCAAATTGATCAATTTCTAGGGCCATAGTTATAGACTTGGACTGAACTAATGGCCATTTTAGGTGTTCTTTTCTCAGGGGAGGAAAAGACTATGATCCATAGGGCCGCTATGCTAGTCTGGGAAAGTGAACATCCTTCTGGCCAAAAGCTTCCTGCAGTGGACAAAAAATTTCTGGCTCAAGACCCTCAATGGGATAAGAATGATGCATCTCACTGGGAAAATATGAGAGATCTCAGGGAAATGATAATTAAAGGAATTAGGGAAGCAGTACCCCAAACTTAAAATATTTCCTGAGCGTTCAACATATAACAAGGAGAGGATGAAGGGTCCACGGAATTTTCAAACAGACTCAAAGAGCAAATAAGAAAATATGCAGGTTTGGAAATAAGATCCACTTGGACAAGGATTGTTAAAACTCTACTTTGTCACCAACAGTTGGCCAGACGTTACCAAAAAAATGGCAAAAAATAGAGACTTGGAGAGACCGCTCCATAGAAAAACTTCTAAGGGGGGCCCAAAATGTATACGTGAGAAGAGACAAGGAGAAGCAGAAACAAAAAGCAAAAACTATGCTGTCCACCCTCCAATAAGGGACCCAAAGAAATAGGACCCATAAATGTTCTAAGCCACTAGCTGCAAAGTCACATACAGGAAACAAGAGATAAAACCTGAGGACCTAAGGGCAAGAAGGGAAAAGGGGGAAAACAAATGTTTCAGATGTGGGAAACCAGGACACTTTAAGAGGGAATGTGTCAAATGGGAAAGAGAAATCCTCCCACTTGTGACCTTTGAAGAAGAACAGAGGGGTCAGGGGCTCTGTCTCTTATCTCAAGTCCCACCAGGAGCCCTTGGTAAATCTACAGGGGACCCAAGCTAGAAATTATCACATTTTAAATAGATTCAGGAATGGCTCACTCCCTCTCTTTGCTACCTTCCATCAAATGTAGCCTGCTCTGCAGAGAAGCCATTCATCTCGAGGGCAAAGGGGGAAAGGTTTAGAACAAAAATTCTGGAGGAAACAGAAATTAAATACAAGAATAGATCAGTCACCATTTAATTCCTGAAGCAAGGACAAATTTGTTAGGAAGGGACTTAAAATTGGGCATAGGTCTAAATGTTAATTAAGGAAAATTCTTTACTCCCTTAAACTTGCTTACTGCCCCCGAAGAAAGCCAAATCCACCCTGATGTATGGTCAAAAGAGGACAATCCAGGAAGTTAACAAGTTCCTCCAATTCATATAAAACTTAAACCTCCCAGGGAAACAGTAAAAGGAAAACAATACCCCATTTCCCTAGAAGGCAGAGTGGGTTTAAAACCTATAATCGAAGGTCTTGTCCAGGACAGACTCCTTGAACCTGTATGTCTCCTTGTAACACTCCAATATTACCTGTGAAAAAAGTCAGATGCATCATACCGGCTAGTGCAAGATTTCCAGGCTATTAACCAGAGAGTCCAGACTACTCACCCTGTGGTCCCCAACCCTTATACCATTACCAGCAAAATCCCATAGGACCACTGGTGGTTCATGGTAATAGATATAAAAGATACTTTTTGGGCTTGCCCTTTAGCAGAGGACAGCCAGGACATGTTTGTTTTCAAATGGGAGGACCCTGACTCCGGTCAGAAGCAACGGTACTGATGGGCAGTCCTGCCCCAAGAGTTTGTGGACTCCCCAAATCTATTTGGTCAAATTCTAGAACAAGTCCTAGAGAATTTCCCTCTCCCCTCTTCCATATGTCTGCTCCAGTATGTGGATGACCTACTCATTTCAGGAGACACCAAGGATCTAGGTAATGGCATTATCAATTTGCTTTCTAAATTTTCTGAGGGAGCAAGGATTGCTTGTCTCAAGGAGTAAACCCCAGTTTTTGTAACCTGAGGTAAAATACCTAGGACACTTAATAAGCAAAGGTAAACAGAGATTAGGCCCTGAACAAATCGAAGGAATCATAGCCCTACCTTTGCCTGAAACAAAACAAGAGCTTTGGCAGCACATATACTAAAATTGGAACAATACAGAGAAGATTAGCATGGCCCCTGTGCCAGGATGACATGCAGATTCATGAAGCGTTCCATATTTTTTTATAAAGACACATGCACATGTATGTTCGTTGCGGCACTGTTTACAATAGCAAAGACCTGGAACCAACCCAAATGTCCATCATCGGTAGACTGGATAAAGAAAATGTGGCACATATACACCATGGAATACTACGCAGCCATAAAAAACAATTTCATGCCCTTCACAGGGACATGGATGAATCTGGAAACCATCATTCTCAGCAAACTGACATAAGAATAGAAAACCAAACACCATATGTTATCACTCATAGGCGGGTGTTGAACAATTAGAACACGTGGACACAGGGAGGGGAGCATCACACACTGTGGTCAGTGAGGGGGAGGGTAGGGGAAGGACAGCGGGGGTGGGGAGGGATAATGAAGGGAGAAATACCAGATATAGGTGATGGGGGGATGAAGGCAGCAAACCACCTTGCCATGTTATGTACCTATGCAATAATCCTGCATGATCTGCACATGTACTCCAGAACCTAAATTACAATTAAAAACAAAAACAAAAACAAAGCCTCTAAACCTGAAACTTACTAAAGAGGGACCTGACTGTCTTCTCTGGACACCACAGGAGGTCCAACAAGTAGAGGAATTAAAACACCTGCTCATAACTGCCCCAGTCTTAGCTCTGCCTTCCCTAGAACAGCCATTGCTCCTCTTCACCAATGTGAATAAAGGGAGATCTGTAGGGGCGCTCACCCAAACACACAGGGCCCACCAACAGCCTGTAGCCTTTCTGTCAAAAATTCTTGACCAGTAATCTGTGGGTGGCCCGAATGAATTCAGTGTATTCATTACACTGCCGTATTAACAGAGGAAAGCAGAAAGATAACCTTTTGGGGAAACCTCATTGTAAGCACAACCTATCAGGTTAAAACCATCCTAAACCAAAAAGCAGGTAGATGGCTTACCTATTCACGAATCTTAAAATATGAATCTATCTTACTAGAAAAAGATTATTTAACCCTAACCACCGACAATACACTCAACCCCAACACTTTCCTAGTGGGAAATCCAAATCCCAAGGACCCCGAACATAAATGTCTGGATCTAGTCGTTATCAAACTAAAGTCAGGCTTGATCTAAGCGAGATCCCATTCAAAACAGGGCAACACCTGTTTAGACAGCTCCTCCCAGGTGGTTGAAGGGAAGAACACAAAGGGTACTCAGTAGTTAATGAGGAAGCCCTCAAAGAGGTAAAGTTGGGAAGACCACCCAATAACTGGTCTGCCCAAACATGTAAATTCTTCAAATTAAATCAAGCCTTAAAACATCTGCAAAACTGGAAAGGGACTATTTACACTAACTCCAAATATGCCTTCGAGGTAGTCCATACCTTTGGAAAGATCTGACTGAATGAGGTCTCATAAATAGCAAAGGCCAGGACCTTGTCCACAAGGAGTTAGTCACTCAAGTATTGGAAAATCTCCAGCTACCAGAAGAGATAACAACTGTCCATGTTCCAGGACACCAGAGAAATCTTTCTTTCAAAGTCAAGGAAATAATCTTGCAGATCAAATAGCCAAACAAGCTGCCTCTTCTCCCAAAATGCCCATTTTTCACCTAATCTGAAAAACCAGGGGTTACCCCTGGCTGAGATTTCCCCAGGGAGGCTGGTGGAAACACAAAGTCAGGCTTCCAGCGCCAGAATGATGATCAGGCGGGCATAAACGGAACACAGGTCAGACAAGAATGGCTAGGTTGCCGGACGTGGTGGCTCATGCCTGTAATACAAGCACTTGGGAGGCTGAGGAAGGCAGATCACCTGAGGTCAAGAGTTCGAGACCAGCCTGGCCAACATAGTGAAACCTCATCTCCACTAAAAATACACAAGAAGTTAGCTGGGAGTGGTGGCACAAACCTGTAGTCCCAAGTACTCAGGGAGGCTGAGGCAGGAGAATCGCCTGAACCCAGAAGGTGGAGGTTACAGTGAGCCAAGATTGCACCACGCCACTATACTCCAGCCTGGGTGACAGAGGAAGACTCCATATCAAAAAAAAAAAGGAAAAAGGAAAAAGAAAACCCAAGATCGCGCCACTACATTCCAGCCTGGGTGACAGAGCAGGACTCCAATCTTGGCTCAATGCAACCACCACCTCCTGGGTTCAAGTGATTCTCCTTCTTCAGTCTCCTGAGTAGCTGGGATTACAAGTGCACGCCAGCACACCCAGCTGATTTTTGTATTTTTAGTAGAGATGAGGTTTCACCATGTTGACCAGGCTGGTCTCGAACTCCTGACAAGTGATCTGCCCACTCCCACCTCCCAAAGTGCTGGGATTACAGGCATAAGCCAGCACACCCAGCCTGACCACATTTATTTTAGAAAAGAGTCCTATGCATTCACTCATTCAGGTTTTTTGTTTTTTGAAATGGGGTCTTGCTATGTTGCCTAAGTGCTGGTATGGAACCCCTGGGCCCAGGAAATCCTTCCAATTAGCTATGACGATAGGCATGCATCACCACATAGTTTTTAATTTTTTTTTTTTTTTTTTGAGACAGAGTCTTGCTCTGTCGCCAGGGTGGAGCACAGTGGCACAGTCTCGGCTCACTGCAACCTCCGCCTCCTGGGTTCAAGTGATTCTTCCGCCTCAGCCTCGCGAGTAGCTGGGACTACAGGTGCATGCCAAACACCCAGCTAATTTTTGTATTTTTAGTAGAGACGGGGTTTCACCATGTTGGCCAGGATGGTCTCGACCTCTTGACTTCGTGATCCACCTGCCTCGGACTCCCAAAGTGCTGGGATTACAGGCGTGAGCCAACGCACCTGGCCAATTTTTTCTTTCTTTCTTTCTTTTTTGTGACAGAGTTTCACCCTTGTTGCCCAAGCTGGAGTGCAATGGCACGATCTCAGCTCACTGCAACCTCTGCCTCCAGGATTCAAGTGATTCTCCTGTCTCAGCCTCTGGAGTAGCTGAGATTGCAGGCTCCTGCCACCATGTCCACCTAATTTTTATATTTTTAGTAGAGATGGGGTTTCACCATGTTGATCAGGCTTGTATTGAACTCCTACTCAGGTGATCCACCTGCCTCTGCCTCCCAAAGTGCTGGGATTACAGGCGTGAGCCACTGTGCCCAGCCTACCACATAGTTTCATTGAAGTATTTATTAGGTACCATTATGAGCCAGGTGCAGTTTTAGATACTTGAGTTTTATCAGTAAATGAACATGATAATCACAGAGGAAGCAAGAAGCATTTAATAAATTCAAGAGGAATTCAGCCTCACAAATTATGAAATATTGGGAAATCATCATGTAAAAACTGGATATTAAAAAAAAACCTTTCTTATAAGAGATAACCTTTTCAAAAAATAAAAACCTACAGCCAACCCATAAAATGGAGCACATATCTCACTAGAACTGCAAAGACAAGTATGCTTGTATTACTACTTTTAGTTGGTGTGTGCTGGAGGTTGAAATCACGTTAGTAAAGCAAGAATATGTATGTGTGTGTATGTGTGTGTGTGTAGATATATATACACATACATATATACAGATACATACATATATATATATATGCACACACATATATGTATCCTAGTGACTGAAGTGGAAAAATAAGAGTCATTATTTACAGATTATCTGATTGCCTATGCGGAAAGGGAAATGAATCATATTAAGTACTTTGGACAAAATAATGACCCCCAAAATTCATGTTGAAGCTCCAAACCCCAGTGTGACTGTATGTGAAAATAGGATCTTTAGGAAGTATCATTAAATGATGTCAAGAGATGGCCTGGTGGGGGTAGGGGGAGAAAGAGAGACTGACAGATGAATTTCTTGGTCTGCATCACATGAAGACATGAGGAAGTAGGCATTTACATGCCAGGAAGAGAGCTCTCACCAGAAGCTGACCATACTGGCACTCTGATCTCAGACTTCCAGCCTCCAGAAATGTGAGAATATAAATTTTGCTGTTGACCTCATTTATTTTAAATTAAATGAATTTGTACGCGATTTGGTCTGTGGTATTTTGTTACAGTGGCCTGAGCTAAGGAATAATTTGGTACTGAGAAATGAGGTACTGCGATTCAAAACAAACAAAACCTAAAAATGTGAAGCAGCTTTGAAACTCAAAAATGAACAGGGGCTAGAAAAGTTCTGAAGTGCAAGCTGGAAATAAGGTTGGTAAGGATGACTGTGGTGAGGTGTCATTGGGGAATGAGGAACATGTTACTGGAAAATGATTAAAAGACAACCCTTGATATGAAGTGGTGAAGAACTTGACAAAACTGTATTCTAGTATTTTGTGGAATTTAGAGCTTGAGAGAGATAAAATTGGGTATTTATCACAAAGATCTGTAATAAAAGTGTTAAAGGACACAGAAAGCTTCATTCTTCCTGACTGCTTACAGTAAAATGCAAAACAGGGGACTTGGATTGCGAAAGAAATAATTGAGAAAAAAGGAACCAAAACTTGGAGATTTGGAAAATTCTCAGCCTATCCATATTGCAAAAATTAGAAAACCTGCACTGAAGAGATGGCTGAAACTGTGGCGGCTGAACAATCATTTGATAAAGAGATCATGAGTGAGATTCATTGACTGTGTTGGCCATCTCTCTCTCTCTCTTTTTTTTTTTTGAGACAGAGTTTTGCTCTTGTTGTCCAGGCTGGAGTGCAATGGTGTGATCTCAGCTCACCACAACCTCCACCTCCCGAGTTCATGCGATTCTCCTGCCTCAGTCTTCCATGTAGCTAAGATAACAGGCATGCACCACTATGCCTAGCAAATTTTGTATTTTTAGTAGAGACGAGGTTTCTCCATGTTGGTCAGGCAGGTCTTGAACTCCAAACTCAGGTGATCTGCCCACCTCGGCATCCCAAAGTGCTGGGATTACAGGCGTGAGCCACTGCACCCAGCCATATCAGCCATCTTAACATACGTGAAAAGAGACACTGGATTATACTAGAAGAGACACTGCCACTTAGATTGTGCCACCTAAAATGGACAGAGACAGCAGAACAGAACAGAACAGAACAGGCAAGGCTATCACAGTTCTTAGATTTCACAAGAAGGGGACACAGAAATAATCAGCTGTGAAAGTGCACTGCCAGTTAAGGATGGTTTAATTTCTGCCATGCTCTGCAGGATCCATGGGATCAGAAGAAACTCTTGAGGAGCATCTTTTAACAACCTGCCTCTGTAACCTACATCACCTTGGCTTCTGGTAAATTTTGACATGAATATGCCACATTGGCTGCCACTAACAGTGTCTGGGACCAATCTGCATGATTTATCTCATATACAACTTGTTAATGCTATGATCCTAGGACTCTAATTACCAAGGTGAGGCAGCCTGAAGTATTGACCTCACCATCCATGACCCTTCTTCACAGAAGCCCAGACAAGCAACCACGAAGAAGTCATATTCAGAACTTGTATGGGTTTAATTTTAGACCCTTGGGATGACATCTAAGGCGAATTTATAAGCCATTACAACCTCCACAAGTTATTTAGGAGAAATCTAATGATCTTTGGTTTCATTGCCAATAATTAAAGATGGCAACTGATGGGCTAAATGGTAACACTCATGCTCTTACATTCATAAGCTTTCTCCCCAGTGTGAATTCTTTCATGTCTACTTAGGTGTGAGGAAACAGCAAATGCTTTCCCACATTCCTTACATACAAAGGGTTTCTCTCTGGTATGAGTTCGCAGATGAGCATTAAGGGCTGAGAAATACATAAATGGTTTGCCACATATTTTGCATACAAAGGGCTTTTCTCCACTGTGTTTTCAAATGTTTGGTACAATGGGAAGAAGTAATGAAGGTTTTTCCACATTCAACACATCCATAAGTCTTCTCTTCTGTGTGAATTTTTTTTTTTTTTGACAAAATTTTTTGTTTCTGTTGTCTAGATTGGAGTGCAATGACATGATCTCGGCTCCCCTAGGTTCAAGTGATTCTCCTGCCTCAGCCACTGGGTAACTGGTATTACAGGTATGCACCACCAGACCCAGCTAATGAAATATTTTTAGTAGAGATGAGATTTCTCTATGTTGATCAGGCTGATCTTGAACTCCTGACCTGACCTCAGGTGACCTGCCCGCCTTGGCCTACTAAAGTGCTGGGACTACAGGTGTGAGCCACCACACGCTGCTGTGAATTTTTGTATGCTGAATAAGAGTTGAGGGTCTATTGAAGGTTTTTCTGCATTCCTTACAGAATAGGAATTCTCTCCACTGTGATTTCTTATGTGTATAGCAAGGCCTGAGTACTGAGTGAAGGCTTGTCCACATTCCTTACATTCACAGGGCTTTATTCCAGTGTGAGTTCTTACATGTTGAGTAAGGTGAGTTGATCCAGTGAATGTTTTCCCACATTCCATACATTTGTGAGGTTTTATTCCAGTATGAATTTGAATGTGATCATTAAAGGATAAGAAATTTCTAAAGGATCTTCCACATTCTTTACATTCAAAGAACTTCTCTCTTTATGAGTTTTCACAAGTGCAGAAAGTTGAGAAAAATTAGTGAAGGATTTCCCACATTTCTCATTCTCTTTGGATTTCTTTCCAATATGAACTGTTACACACTGCTTTAGGCGTAAGGAAGCTATAATGGCTCCCCTACATTCCTGAAATTCACAGAGCTTCACTCCAGAGTGGATTCCCATGTGACTAGCAAGGCTCGTAAAATATTTAAAGCCTTTTCCACATTCCTTCAATTTGTAGGGTTTTCTTGTATTGAGAATTTGAAGATGTAAGGCAAGGCCTGGAGTTAGGGTGAAGACTTTTCCACATGGATTAAATTTGGAAAGTTCCTGTCCAGTAGAGTCTTCCTTGTGCACACTGAGGACATTTTTCCATAAAAATTACACAGGCTGGGCGCAGTGGCTCATGCCTGTAATCCTAGCACTTTGGGAGGCTGAGGTGGGTGGATCACCTGAGGTCAGGAGTTCAAGACCAGCCTGGCCATCATGGTGAAACCCCATCTTAAAAAAAAAAAAAGGGAGAGAGATCCAAGATGGCCACGTAGCAGCAGCTCAGGATTGTAGCTCCCAGTGAAAGCGCAGAGAGTGAGTGGATGCCGCAATTGCAGACGAATTTTTGATGCCCACAGACTGGGAGATTCCCGGAGAAGGAGCCA
>CAUYQU010015153.1:0-12001 GCA_963574635.1 Cheracebus regulus
ACTTGAAGTCTGTGGGTTAGAAGTTCCTGAAGCATGGACTTGGGGATGGTGGGAAGGAGCAGGGAAGACTTGGGGAGCCAAGCCCTTGACCTGTGGTTTCTGAGGCAATCTCCACGTAGATAACTTTGGAACTGAATTAAACTGGAAGACACTCAGCTGGTGTCCTCTGCTTGGTGACAGAAGTCTTCTATATTCATTGTTGTAGTGTGACATTAGAGGAAAAAAAAGTGTTTTTTTTTTCTTTTTTCTAACACAAGGCTCTGTCTCTTGTTATACATAATAAGAAACACCAGCTGGGCACGGTGGCTCAGGCCTGTAATCCCAGCACTTTGGGAGGCCGAGGCAGGCAGATCACGAGGTGAGGACACCAAGACCATCCCGGCCAACATAGTGAAATCCTGTCTCTACTAAAAATACAAAAATTAACTGGTTGTGGTGGCACGCACCTGTAATTCCAGTTACTTAGGAGGCTGAGGCAGGAGAATTGCTTGAACCGGGGAGGTGGAGGTTGCAGTGAGCCGAGATTGAGCCACTGCACTCCAGCCTGGGCAACAGAGTGAGACTCTGTCTCCAAAAAAAAAAGGCTGGGTGCAGTGGCTCACACCTGTAATCCCAGCACTTTGGGAGCCCAAGGTGGATGGATCACCTGAGGTGAGGGGTTCGAGACCAGCTTGACCAACATGGAGAAACTCCGTCTCTACTAAAAATATAAAATTGACTGGGTGTGACGGTGTATGCCTGTAATCCCAGCTACCTGGGAGGCTAAGGCAGGAGAATTGCTTGAACCTGGGAGGAGGAAGTTGCAGTGAGCCGAGATGGTGCCATTGCACTTCAGCCTGGCAACAAAAGCGAAACTCTGTCTCAAAAAAAGAAAGAAAGAAACACTGAAACTTTTCCTGAGATGTTCACTTGGCTACCCTGCTAATGATCCTCCCAAGTCAGCCTCCCAAGTAGCTGGGATTACAGGTGCACACCACCACACCTGGTCTTTTTTTTTTTCTTTTTTGGAGACAGGGTCTCACTCTGTGGCCCAAGCTGGAGTGCAGGGGTGTGATCACGGCTCACTGTAGCCTCAACCTCCTGGGCTCAAGCCATCCTCCAGCCTCAGCACGCCTGAGACCCCAACTCCCGGTAGCTGGGACTACAGGCTCACACCACCACACCTAGCTAATTTTTGTATTTTGTGTAGAGACAGGGTTTTGCCACGTTGTTGAGACTGGTCTCAAACTCCTGGTCTCAAGCTGCCCGTCCCAGGGTGCTTCTCATCTAAACACACCTCAAAACTTGGTTTTAGGATAAGGTGGTACTGTGATAAACTTAGCTGGCAAACTCCCTGCAGAAAGCAAAGGAGATTCTCCCTGGCTGAACTCTCTCATTCCAGAATAAATAAAAGGTAAAAGATCCTTTGGAGTTCTTCAATGGAAACTTCATGATTTTCCTGCCTTCTCGAATTTTGGATTAACTGTCGGATCTGTTAGACTCACTGAAGTAGATATTGAAAGAAAATCTATTGAAAGTGAACTAAGTAGGCCAGGCGCTATGGTCACACCTGTAATCCCAGCACTGTGGGAGCCCGAGGTGGGTGGGTTGCTGGAGGTCAGGAGTTCGAGACCAGCCTGGCCAACACAGTGAAACCCCGGCTCTACTAAAAATACAAGAGTTAGCTGGGCAGGATGGCAGGTGCCTGTAATCCCAGCTACTATGGAGGCTGAGGTACAAGAATTGCTTGAATCTGGGAGTTGGAGGTTGCAGTGAGCCGATATGGTACCACTGAAGTCCAGCTTGGACAACAGAGTGAAACACTGTTTCAAAAAGAAAAGAAAGAAAGAAAGAAAGAAAGACAGACAGACAGACAGAAAGAAAGAAAGAAAGAAAGAAAGAAAGAAAGAAAGAAAGAAAGAAAGAAAGAAAAGAAAGTGAACCTAGTGAGGTTCCAAGTTTTTCATAACAGAGTCAAGGCATGCATTTCTATAAGTATGGGAATTCAGATTAATCAATCTAAGTCAGTCTGATAAAATAGAGGTAGGCAATCTCTATGTGATCTCTCAAGCTATATTTATAGAAAGTGAGGAATCATTAGGAATAGATATTCAACAGGGTACACGCTGAGGCATAATTACTAAATTTGCCTTCGGGGCACCTATTTTCCAACCTTGGCTGCTTTCTTTGCAGTCCCCTTGGTTCAGGTAAAAGGCCTGGAAGAGGATGGATTGTACAGAGATTAAAGGCTTTATCTCAAGATGATTACTTAAGTGTTCCGCTTGAGTGAACTGAGATGGAAGTTTCCCTGGGCAGTCCCCTCGGCTATTTAGTGTGAACTGAGGTTTCAGTGCTTCCCAGGAAACTCTGAGTAGTGTGTGGATCTAGGTAGATTTTGAGGCTCCCAGAGGCTCCCATGGCCCTACCTGGGCTCCTCCTTTGCCCTTCCTCTTCAAATGGGGACTTCGTCTCTATGGATTACAGTCTTGATTTTTGGTTAAAATCTGAGGATTCATACTTAGCTTCTACTCTCTCCTGAAAGCTCACTAAAGTACAGTAAAAAGTGTTATTAAAAAAGACTTAAGGGCCGGGTAAGGTGGCTCATGCCTGTAATCCCAGCACTTTGGGAGGCTGAGGCTGGCAGATCACAAGGTCAGGAGTTTGAGACCAGCCTGGCCAACATGGTGAAACCTTGTGTCTACTAAAGACAAAAAAAATTAGCTGGGCATGGTGGCACATGCCTGTAATCCCAGCTACTTGGGAGGCTGAGGAAGGAGAATCGCTTGAACCCGGGAGGCAGAGGTTTCAGTGAGTCCAGATCACCATTGCACTCCAGCCTGGGTGAGATTCCATCCCAAAAAAAAAAAAAAATAGAGTTGAAGGCTGGACGAGGTGGCTCACACCTGTAATCCCAGCACTTTGGGAGGCTGAGGCAGGTGGATGCCTTGAGTTCAGAAGTTTGAAACCAAGGCCTGGCGTGGTGGCTCACACCTGTAATCCTAGCACTTTGGGAGGCCGAGGTGGGTGGATCACCTGAGGTCTGGAGTTCAAGACCACCCTGGCCATCATGGTGAAACCCCATCTTAAAAAAAAAAAAGTTTGAAACCAGCCTGGGCAACATGATGAAACCCGCCTCTACAACAACAACAAAATGAATTGGGTGTAGTATAGCAGGTGGGAAGATCACCTGAGCCCGGGGAGGTGGAGGCTGCTGTGAGTCAAGATCATGCCACAGCACTCCAGCCTGGGCGACAGAGGAAAAACTCTGTCTCAGAAAAAAAAAAAAAAAGTACTTAAACACTAAAATTGGAAAAGAGACAACAGCCCACAAAGCTGCTTAAATTGGAAAGCAAAAATGGGAAAATGACGAAATTAGCAGATGGGAGAAAGCTTGTCCTAAAAGGGAAGTGAGGAAAGCCGATAAGCAACCTCATCTAAGCTGTGGAGCAACCCAAAGACCCGGAACTGGCAGCACCGTGTGTCTTTCAACATGAGGACTTGAGAGTAAAACCTGCACGCTGGTTGAAAATCTGTTGAAAATGCAGTGGAATTCCAGGAATTTCTCCCCCTACTCCATGGAATTTGGCAGCTTTCCCTCCTCCACTGTGGCTAGTCTAGAGGTTTATTCTCCAAAAATAGTGAATAAAGACCAGGCACAGTGGCTCACGCCTATAATCCCAGCACTTTGAGAGACTGAGGCGGATGGATCTCCTAAGGTCAGGAGTTCGAGACCAGCCTGACCAACATGGAGAAACCCCATCTCTACTAAAAATACAAAATTAGCCAGGTGTGGCGGCGCATGCCTGTAATCCCAGCTTCTCGGGAGGCTGAGGCAGGAGAATTGCTTGAAACCAGGAGGTGGAGGTTGCGGTGAGCCAAGATTGAGCCATTGCACTCCAGCCTGGGCAACAAGAGCAAAACTCCAAAGCAAAAATAAATAAATAAATAAATAAAAATAATTAGCCGGTCATGGTGGTGCACACTTATAATCCCAGTTACTCGGGAGCCTGAGGCAGGAGAATTGCTTGAACCTGGAAGGCGGAGGTTGCAGTGAGCCAAGATCTTACCACTGCACTTTAGCCTGGGTGACAATTGAGACTGCATCTCAACAACAACAACAACAACAACAAAAATAGTGAATAATAAAAAGGCCTCTGGATTGAGGGCCCTCATGAAGGTACACCTGACGTTTGGTGGTCAGGTAGAATACTGTTTTTTTCCATGTCATAGTGTTAGACTCGGAGAAGGACCAGGTGTGCTCTCAAAAGCCTACCTAGTATCCCATAAAGAGGCTTTTGCTATGCCATAGTACTTTACTTCTTTGTTCCGTTTGCTACTATTGCTGACACCAAACTGAGAGTTTGGTTTGGGTCATATTAGGTCTAACATTCAAACAGGGATGTCGAGTGGTCAGTTATAAATAGTTGTATATATAAGCCTGCAACAGAGGTTGGCTGTTAGAAATCAGATTGGAAGATCTCAGTATGGGAGTCACTGGCATGTATATGGCATTGAAAATCATTTGACTGGATGGGATCACCTAGAGAAGGAGCATAGAATTATGAGACTGGATAGAGGACTGGGCCCAGAAATATTCAACATTTATTTATTATTATTATTATTTTGAGACAGAGTTTCACTCTTGTTGCCCAGGCTAGAGTGCAATGGCATGGTCTGGGCTCACTGCAACCTCTGCCTCCCGGGTTCAAGTGATTCTCTTGCCTCAGCTTCCCAAGTAGCTGGGATTACAGGTGCCCATGACAACGCTCAGCTAATTTTTGTATTTTTAGTAGAGATGTGGTTTCACCATGTTGGCCAGGCTGGTCTCGAATTCCTGACCAAAGGTGATCTGCCCATCTTGGCCTCCCAAAGTGCTGGGATTACAGGTGTGAGCCACCACACCCCACCATGTTCAATATTTAAAGGTCAGCAAAGGAGTAGGAGTCCACAGAGAAGACTGAGGAGAGGTAGGAAAAGGAAGAGAGTGTGACAAACCAAGAGAATATGGAGTTTCAAGGAGGGATTTCTTGAAGGTTTCAATGCTGATGAAAGATTAATATGACTACTGAGAAACGACCATTGGATTTGCAAGATGGATGCTATTGGTAATGTTGACTGGGACAGATTCAGTGGTAGGGATGAAAGCTTGATTAGTGCGGGTTATTGAGAAAATATGGGATTAAGACTATGTGTCGTAAATTAATATGACCTGGTAACTGTCACAAATACTAGATAAATGACAGAATTTTTTCTTTTTGAGAGACAGGGTCTCGCCCTCTTGCCCAGCTTGGAGTGTAGTGATGCAATTGTAGCTCACCATAGCCTCACACTCCTAGGCTCAAGCTAGTCTCTCCTTAGCCTCCTGAGTAGCTGGGACTACAGGCATGTGCCACCATGCCTGGTAATTTTTTAAGAAATGGGGTCTTGCTCTCTTGCCTAGGCTGGTCTTGAATTCCTGATCTCAAGCAATCCTCCTGTCTCAGCCTCCTGAGTTGCTGGAATTACAGGTGTGAGCCACTGAACCTGGTGAACACAAATTATTTTAAATTCATAGCTGAGCTTGCAAGGAAAAAGGACTATATGTAGTGGTAGCTCATGCCTGTAATCCCAGTACTTTGGGAGGCCGAGGTGGGCAGATCACCAAGTCAGGAGTTTGAGATGAGCCTGGTCAACATAGTCAAATTTCATCTCTACTAAAAATACAAAAAATTAGCTGGGCATGGTGGCGGGCACCTGTAATCCCAGCTACTTGGGAGGCAGAGGCAGGAGAATCACTTGAACCTGAGAGGCAGGGGTTGCAGTGAGCTGAGATTGCCCCACTGCTCTCCAGCCCAGGCAACAGTGCAAGACTTTGTCTCCAAAAAAAAAAAAAAATTTATAATGCAGTAAAGCTAAGCTGGAGGGACACAAAAAAAATTAGAAAGTTAATTTTGCCAGGGTTAAGGACGCACCCGTGACACAGCCTCAGGAGGTCCTGAAAACAGGTGCCCCAAGGTGGCAATCTGGCTTTATACGTTTTAGGGAGGCATGAGACATGTAAGATGTATATCGTAAGATATACATTGGTTCAGTCTGGAAAGGCGGGATAACTAGAAGTGGGGAGGAGGTTTCCAGGTCATAGGTAGATAAGAGACAAATGGTTTCTTCTGAGTTTCTGATTAGCCTTTCACTGAATCCACAATTTCAGGAATAGCCACTTATGACTTAGTCTGGCCTAGTGAAACAGTCGGGCAAAGGAAGCAATCAGCTATGCATTTGTCTTAACGTGAGTAGAGGTATGACTGAGTTCAGCCTGTGCTTTGACCGCAGGGAATTTCCTTGTGTGCAAATTGTGAGGGAGGTGTGCAGCTTTTTAAAATCTTTGTAGCTATCTTATTTAGGAATAGAATGGGAGGCAGGTTTGCCCTATGCAGTTCCCAGCTTGACTATGATTCTGGAGAAATTTATTTTCCTTTCAAACTACCTAAGGGTTGAATTGGCTTTAGTAATCTAGAGGCTTCATTTAATATATATATATATATATATATATATATATATTAAATGACAGAGTCGCACTTTGTCACCCAAGCTGGAGTGCAGTGGCACAATCTTGGCTCACTGCAACCTTTGCCTCCCAGGTTCAAACAATTCTCTTGCCTTAGCCTCCTGAGTTGAGTAGCCGTGCCACCATGCCCTGCTACTTTTTGTAATTTTAGTAGAGACAGCATTTCTACTGTAGAGACAGGAGTTTGGCCAGGCTGGTCTCAAACTCCTGATCTCAAGTGATCTACCCGCTCAGTCTCCCAAAGTGCTGGGATTACAACATGATCATGCTGGGATTACAGCATGATCATGCTGGATCACAGCATGAGCCACTGTGCCCAGTGAGCAATCTCGTCTCACTGCAACCTCTGACTCCCGGGTTCAAGCAGTTCTCCTGCCTCAGCCTCCCAAGCAGCTGGGAATTACAGGCACATACTACCAAGCCCAGCTAATTTTTGTATTTTTAGTAGAGACGGTGTTCCACCATGTTGACCAGGTTGGTCTCAAATTCCTGACCTGGTGATCCACCCAGATAGGCCTCCCAGAGTGCTGCAATTATAGGCATGAGCCACCACACCTGGCCAGTGCAATCTAAATTCTCAAAAACAAAGTCTAAAACAAGACCTTCCTGTTAACAGTCAGGTTGAATGCCCCATTGGAAGTTTTTTTCTCTTTCAGTCTCTTCTTCCTCCCCTTCACCTTCCTTTTGTCATCAAGACAACTCTTTAATCTACCTGGTTGAGGATAAAGCAAATCCGTGGTGACTCAGTCCTTTCTATTTCCCATCAATTCCCCACTCTCCTCCTCTGCTTCTCTGCAGTCTCCCACGCAGGCTGACACCGTATGGTGGCCTTAATGGAACCCACCGAGTATTTCAGGTTCTCCTCTGGGACCCTTGAAGGTGGATGTAGTTATGGGATTTGCTTTGACTCAGGAGATGTGAGTGGAAGTAAAGTGTGTTACCTTGAGGCAAATGAGTTGGAAGCCATTGATGAGGCCACCCTCTCCCTCACCTCTTAGAGCCACTGACAGGTCCCAAATGGCGGCTGCTCCTTTATTTTGGTGGCAGATGAGAGGATGTGGAGCACAGGGCCCAGGAGAGCCATGGAGGACATGCAGCATGAGCAGACAAAGAGCCTTCAATGTTGTAAATTTCCATTGTTTGGGGCTGTTTATTACCTACAATGACACCTAGTCCATTCTAGCAGGCACGCACCATCTATTCCATGCTCTGTGCAGCAGATGAGCCTACCGTCAGAACATGAACTGATTGTCAGGCACACGTTGGTTTCAGTTCCAGTTCTGCCTCTTATTGACTGCAAGCTCAGGCGTTTAACTTTCAGTCTCTGAGCCTCAGTTCCAACTCTGTAAAATGGGTTGGCTATACTATTTCAGGTTGTGGAGAGAATGAAATGAAATGAAAACGCATGTAGAGCATTGAGCCCAGGGCCTGGCACACACAGTGAGTACTCAATGTTAGCCATGTAGCTTCAGAATGCATATTGATTGTCAATATTCAGACAGTGCAGCCAAGTATTACCAAAAAAATGTAAACTTATTTGCATATGTATTCTTTCAATCTTTATTTTTAAACAGATAGGATAAAACTATGTATATTCTTTCATAGCCAGTGTTTTTCTCTTAACAGTCTATTGTTAAAATTTTTTTATCTCGGGCCAGTCACAGTGTCTCGCACCTGTAATCCCAGCACTTTGGGAGGCCAAGGCGGGTGGATCATGAAGTCAGGAGTTCGAGACCAGCCTGGCCAATATGGTGAAATACCCGTCTCTACTAAAAATACAAAAATTGCTGGGCGTGGTGGCATGCACTTGTAGTTCCAGCTACTTGGAAGGCTGAGGCAGAAGAATCTCTTGATCCCAGGAGGCGGAGGTTGCAGTGAGCCAAGATTGTGCCACTGCACTCCAGGCTGGGTGAAAGAGCAAGATACTCTTTCAAAGAAAAAAATATATATATATATGCATGTATATATACACACACATACACATACACATATAATCTCAAAAACAAAAGATCATTTTTGAAATTATCATTTTAAATGACAAGATAATGTTTAAATTAATAATTTAATTATTACCATTGGACTTTTTGTAGATTGCATAGAGCATTCCAAACAAATGAAGAATAAAAAATGTATTACATGTTATAAAATAAATGTGATTTTAATTATTTTATTCAAAAATACAGAACTACATGGGTAACATAAAATGTATTTCTAATTATGAATCATGTTAAAAATAGTTTGGAAGCTGCTGATTTTGATTTCCCCTTCAAATTTTGCAATATATATATATATATATATATTTTTTTAAGACAGAGTCTCTCTCTCTCTCTCTCTCAGGCTGGAGTGCCATGGCTCAATCTCAGCTCACTTCAACCTCCACCTCCCAGGTCCAAGCGATTCTCCTGCCTCAGTCTCCTGAGCAGCTGGAACTACAGCCACATGCCACCATGCCCAGCTAATTTTGTGTTTTTAGTAGAGACAAGGTTTTTTCCATGTTGGTCAGGCTGGTCTCAAACTCCTAATCTCAGGTGATCCACTCAACTCCACCTCCCAAAGTGCTGGGATTACAGGTGTGAGACACAACTCCCAGCCTGAATTTTGCAGGATAATAAATAGCCTTTTGAAGTACTGCTGGGCACTTGTCTCCTTGTTTTTCTTTAGGTTAACATGCCAACAATAATTCTTTTTGAGTTTCTGACACAAAACAGCAGTTTTTATCCAAATAAGTTAACTACTCTACCCCATCCCATACTAAGCCATTCCATACTAAGCCACTTGTGTGGAAGGAAAAAGGAGGAAAACTCCAGTACTGTGACTGCCTACGCTTCCCCCAGCATGGCCCCTGTGAGACTCGTGATGGCCAAGACCCAGGAACTGTTCGAGGGCGCCAGGCCCCGTCTTTCTGCGCTCACTCACCTTCCTCAGGTACTCACATGGGGGAGGGCACTGACTTTATGTGCTGCTGCAGCTCCTTGGTGAGCTGGCCCTGGTCATAGGACAGGAACTGCGGGGTCGGGACAATAGAAGGCTTCACCACCTGCAGAATGATAACAGAAGCCCATCATGAGCACCAACCTATTAGAGAAGTCTAAAAAAGTTTCTTGAATGAGTGGAAAAACAAGGTGATGCTTGAGTCTATAGTGGTCAAAAGCATGGGGGCCTCAGAAAAAGACAGATCCGAGTTTAAATTCCTGTACTTTGGATTTCTACTTCATGCCATGCAAAATTACTTTACCCCTCTTCACCTCAGTTTCCTTCTGTGTGAAACGGGAACAATAAATTTCATTCCTCATTCAGTTTCTGTCAAGGATTCATGAGATAATACCACTAAATCATCCAACTCATTTAAATGTATCATCATTTCTGTCATAACTAGCGGGATCAATTTCACTATTATTAGATATGCAGTTCTGTGCCTGAAACCTACAAAAAAAGAAAATCTTACATCTAAAATGTGTGATTTGTCATTGTTACATTACTAATCATAGCCGTATTTAATCACATAAGGCCTCGTACATGGCAGGTGCTCAATAAACACTTGTGGAATCAATGCATGTGGGCTCCACAGCCAGACTGTTTAGGTTCTATTCTGCCTCCACCACTTATTAGCTGAGTAATCTGAGCAAGGTAGGTCACCTCTTTATGTCTCTGCTGCCTTCTCTATAAAAGATATATAATAAGAATCCCTAGCTCCTTAGGTTGTTGCCAGGGGTGAATGATTTGGCACATAATAGGTGCTTGTTAAACATTAGCTGTGATTATCTCCTTCCAAATCTTCCTTTTCAGAGCCACAGATAAGGCCACAGTGCCACTTGGTGACCCTAGAGTCGCCCACTAGGCTCTCTCTCCACCATAGGTCCCAGACGGGGTAGTTACTACCTGGAGGTTTTTGCTGCATCTGCCTTCTCAGTGCTTATGTAAAGACTTTTGTATTTTCCTCCTCACATCCCCGCAGGTGGGGTTCAGGTTGCCCAACACAACTGGGTGATTCACACAGGGCAGTGACCACCTGTGCCAACCCTGTGAGGTTGCTGGAGGACCACTGTTCCTTCCTTCTCATGTTCTGGGCAGATGCCAGGGCAGGGGTGACCCACACCCTCAAGTTTCTTGCTTTGGAGGGTCAAATTTTCTGCTGGCAAAGAAGGCAAAGGTCATAGGAAGCCAGAGACCCGTGACCTCTCTGTGCCGTGGGCCCAAACTATAAAGACCTGAACCCTCTATGCTAGAAGTCCAAGGTCAGGTGCTCCCCAGGGCTTCTTGCCTCACAGCCTCTGCTGAGAGAAGATGAATACTATGTCCTCCCAGAGGTTTGGGAGCTTGCAGCAGGCAGCCTCCCCAGCACAAAATCTCCTGGAAACCTCAAACTGTGTCTAATACATTTGTGTACATTTTGCATCCTATTTCCCATATGTCAGCATGTTTTAGGAAAAAAAATCTCAATTTCCTAAATATGCAAGAGAAATGGATATTGTAGGACAATGTGACTTTTAAAAACATATTATTTAGGCTGGGCATGGTGGCTCATGCCTGTAATCTCAGCACTTTGGGAGGCTGAGGTGGGCAGATCACCTGCGGTCAGGAGTTCAAGACCAGCCTGACCAACAAGGAGAAACCCCATCTCTACTAAAAATACAAAATTGGCTGGGCGTTGTGGCACATCCCTGTAATCCCAGCTACTCAAGAGGCTGAGGCAGGAGAATTGCTTAAACCTGGGAGGTGGAGGTTGCAGTGAGCTGAGATCACACCATTGCACTCCAGCCTGGGCTACAAGAGCAAAACTGTGTCTCAAAAAAAAAACCTGTTATTTAAAAATCTTTCCCACCCCATTTCTGACCTCCAAGAATGCCAAATACTTGTTGAACAAATATTATTAAGTGCCTACTATGGGCCAGGTGCAGCGGATTACACCTGTAATGCCAACACTGTGGGAGACCAAGGAAGGCAGATCACTTGAGACAGGAGTTGGAGACCAACCTGGCCAACATGGTGAAACCCCGTCTCTACTAAAAATACAAAAATCAGCCGGGTGTGACAGTGCATGCCTGTAATTCCAGCTATTAGGAAGGCTGAAGCAGGAGAATTGCTTGACCCAGCAGGTGGAGGTTGCAGTGAGCCGAGATCGTGCCACACTGCACTACAACCTGGGCAACAGAGCAAGACTCCATCTAAAAACAAACAACAACAACAAAAATCGAGTCTCAGCCAAGTGGAGTGGCTCATGCCTATAATCCCAGCACTTTAGGGGGCCAAGGTGGGTGAATCACCTGAGGTCAGGAGTTCCATACAAGCCTGGCTAACATGGTGAGATCTCCTTTCTACTAAAAATGCAAAAATTAGTCAGACATGGTTGCAGGTGCCTGTAATCCCAGCTACTCAGGAGGTTGAGGCAGGAGAATCACTTGAACCTGGGAGAAAGAGGTTGCAATGAGCCGAGATCATGCCATTGCACTCCAGCCTGGGCAACAAGAGCAAAACTCC
>CAUYQU010015156.1:0-24964 GCA_963574635.1 Cheracebus regulus
GGGGGGAGATAGCATGGGGAGAAATGCCAGATATAGGTGAAGGGGAGGAAGGCAACAAATTACACTGCCACGTGTGTACCTATGCAACAATATTGTATGTTCTTCACATGTACCCCAAAACCTAAAATGCAATTTAAAAAAATGATATCTATATTGACATGTAATGGGTTTACTGTGGGTTTAAGACAACAAATAAATAAATATTGATATATCCTGCATAAATAAAAAAAAAAAGAGTAGCTCATGCCTATAACTCCAGAACTTTGGGAGACTGAGGCAGGTGGATTATTTGAGGTCAGGAGTTCAAGACCAGCCTGGCTAACATGGTGAAACCCCATCTCTACTAAAAATACAAAAATTAGCTTGACGGCAGTGACGTACACCTGTAATCTCAGCTACTTGGGAGGCTAAGGCAAGAGAATCGCTTGAGTCTAGGAGGCGGAGGTTGTAGTGAATGGAAGGAGAGCTTCAGACAGAGCACATGTGCACATGCACACACACTCACACAAGCAAGGCAGGGCCCAAAGTCCTGCTACTCCTCCTCTCCACACTCAATAAATTCTCTCAAATGCAGTCAGGCAGGCCCCCCTCCTGCTTTCCACTTGACAGCCTGGACCCTTCCTGTTCCCTAATTTTTCTACATGTTCATTCCCACAACCAAAGACAGCCTGGTGAACGAAGCAGGAAGCTCCACTCTTCAGAAGGCTGTGAGAGGAGAGAGAAGGGGCCAACACTCATCATGTAACACCTGTCCTTTCCTCCCTGCCACATTCACAGAAATCACTTAAAAGGAACCCAAATGGTCAAGAAGGTCCGTTGGTGTTTGTTTTGACCAAAGTCCGTGTGCTCTCCTTCCATTTCTTTTGGCAGTGACAAAATGTCGTATTTCAAAGCAGGGAGAGCCTGCATAATTATTTGGTTCAAATCATTCCCTTTTCCAATGAGGGAACTGAAGCCCAGAGAATCTTCGTGATCTGTCTCATCAGTGGGGTTTTCGCATCCTTTGAGAATGTGAGATACTGGAGAATTAATCTGAGCAATCGGATAAAGAAGCGAGCCATGATGCTCAATGAAAATGAACTTATCTTCCCTCTCCGAACTCAAAAGTGCTTCCATTCAAGTCAAATGCTTTTCAAGTCTGAAAATGAAATCCTCCTGTCTTTTAATACGGAGAGAAATTACATCACTTAATTATGGAAGGATCAGAAGAGGAAACCTCATAGCAAAGGAACCTAAATCCAGGATTCAGGAGCTCTCAGCAGTGGAAGAAAAATCGTTCTCCTGACCTGGAAATGACCCTCCCTTGGAATGAGAGTTTCATGGTTTCCTGACACTCCGAAGGATAGCAGGCATCAAAGTCCTGGGGCTTTGATTGGTTTTGAAGGGACTGGGGGGTGTTGGGGAGGGTGGGAGAAGGATGGGAGTTTCTGCAGGGGTCGGGGCTACTGCTTGGTGTTGGTGTCCTCAGGCTGTCCCTGGGGAGGGGGCTGTTAGGGAATGGACTGTGGAGAAACCTGCAGGGAGCCAGGAACTCCAGTTTTGTCAGTTCTGGGTCACTGAAGGCACATGGCTTAGAATAAAGCATCCATAAATCGCCTTATGCATCTGAAAGAAACTGACAGCATGGCTCGAAAGGACATCCATTTCTGGAATAATCCCAGAGTGCTGCAGCTTCAGCAGAGCAGATTCGATGGGGAGGAGGGGATTTTCATTCTGCAGTGGTTTTGCCTCCTTTGGGAGGTTTATCCAGAGGACATGAGAGGTGAAGTTGAAGGCAAAAGCCCTCACCAACAACCCAGAGGGCAGTTTCTCTTGTGTTCTTCACTAATCTCCAAAAGAAAGGAACCAGACATTATAGCCTTTTGCCAGTGCAAAAATAAAAGCAAGAGACAAATAGGAAAAAAAAAAAAAAAAAAAAGTAGGAAGCTTGAAGGTAAAGTGAAAGGCGTGGGAAACAGGGACAGAAACCCTGCACTATTTAAGGTCAAGTGATTGGGAGTTACCATAGTCATAACGGACAGCATGCATTTGGAAGCATTATCTATCTATGTGTCCCTTTGTACTTATTAAAAGCAATAAGGCAAAATGAGCACATGAGATTTCAGTTATAGCCAATAAAATTATTGCAAATGCCATTTTCTCATCTCATAACTTATAAGAAAAAAAAAAAGCTCTGCTAAAGCTCTTCATTTGGAGACCTGCAGCTTTGTTATTGTTGTTGTTTTAAAGGAAAAGAAAAAAAAAAGCGCTGTACTGGGTGAAAAATCCATTGTGGGGTTGAGGGTGGGCAGATGTGCTTTAGTCCCCACACCCCATGCAGGACTCTCCCATGTTCCTGTAGGAAGCCTCCCTGGGGTCTATAGCCCACAGGTGCAGCTCCCTGAATGCAATTGGCCTGTTTTCCTTTTTCTCAGGCAAAATCATTCATGACATGTGAAGGCAAATTTCACAGGATAACTGTGAAATTCTTTGCCCAAAACAGATTTTAAAAGAAGTTGGTAAGTGATGTGTAGACACACAGCTAACATTTTATGAATACGGACTACATGCCAGGCAAGGGTCCCCAGCATATTTCAGAGGTGGGATTTGAGCCCAGGCCAGCCAGTTCAAACCTATGCTCTCCACCACTAGCCCACATGTGTTCCATTCGCTTCAAACACTCTTCCCTGATAAGTCCTATTTATCCCTTATCTGGGTCCTGGGATGCCTTCCTGCCTTCTCCCCCACATCTAGGTTATGACGCCCTCCTACCTGCTCCCCTGAAGCCTTGCACTAAAGCCCCCATTACAGCTCATGGCTCATGACTGCAACGAGCTTGGACCTGGCTTTCCTTGTGAATTGTAACTCTATGAGAGCAGGTTTAGGTCATGTCTAAGCACATTGTGGCACACAGTTTATGTGTCTAAATGCATACATGTGTGAATTGATACAAATGTCCATGGCTTTGTCCCAAAAGAGCTTCTAATCTGGGGGAGTTGGGGAGACAGACCTGTGATGGTTAACTTCATGTGTCAACTTGACGGGGTCATGGGGTGTCCAGATATGTGGTTAAGCATTATTACTGAGTGTGTCTGTGAAGGTGTTTCAGGATGAGATTAGCATTTGGATTGGTGGACTCGATACAGCAGATTTCTCTACCCAGTGTGGATGGGGACTCAGTCCACTGAGGACCTGAATAGAACAAAAGGGCTGAGGAAGGCTGAACTCTCTATCTCTGCCTGACTGTTTGAGCTGAGACATTGACCTTCTACCCTTGGACTGGGACTTGCACCATCAGTGGTTCTCAGGCCTTCGGACTCAGATTAAAATTACACACTGCCAGCTTTCCTGGGTCTCCAGCTTGCAGATGACACACTGTGGGACTTCATAGCCTCCATCATCATGTGAGCCAATTCCTCATAATAAATCTCCTACTGTTACTGTTTCTCTGGAGTCCCCTATACAATGACCATCATACCTAGTAGACAGGCTACAAGGACTGTAGTCAAGTTTATAAATAGGGGTCTGTTCTCACATGGGGCAGGACTGGTGGCCTCTGCCTGGGGTTGCCTGGAAAGGATGCAATGGTGCTTAATTTGGGATGAGCAGTATTTCAACCAGGCAAGAAAGAAGAAGGAACATGAATAAAGAAATCATATAGCACTTTGGAGAATGGTGAAGAATAGTTCAATTCAACCACATAAATATCCCATCCAACTCCTGCAACAGACCAGGCACTGTCTGGGTGTAATGAATTAAATAAGCCAGTAGAAATCTCTTCCCTCAAGAACTTCCCAGTCCAGCAAGGGAGGGAGACACATAAACAGATCATGATGGGATTTGGTAACCACGACTGCCTGACCATGAATTGGCTACAGGGGTGTCAAGGCACTGAGACACTAAGTAGGATCTGGCTGGGGCCTATGACCAAGAGAAGTCCTTGTCCAGGTGACCTACAGGTTCTTCTATTTTCTACACATGCCATGAGTGGAAGAAAGAGTCAGGAAGCCCTCATAGGACAAAGCTGCCAGAGGTTGCTCTAGGAGCAGAGGATCAAGGCAGGCTTTCAGGAAGAGGTGATTCCCATTTGGACCTTGACGGTAAAATAAGAGTTTGCCAGAGAGACAGGTGGAAGAGACATTAGCAAGAGAAAACAGCTGAAAATGATGCTGATGGGGACAACTGAGCAGTTTTCACTGAGCAGTTTTAAAGGGCCAGCCCTGGATCTAAGGACTCCTCAAGTTGTCTCATGGAATCCTTCCAGCCCTCTGAGGAAGGGGGGTCATTTTACAGATGCATAAATCAAGACACAGAAAGCTCATGTAACCTTTTCAAAGTCACAGAGCTTTCGAACAATGATGCAGATTTGTCCTACAGTTATGAATTAGAGAACTAAGCTGCCTCCTTTTAGAAAACCCCTAGAGGAATAAAACAAAGGCGGGGGGAAAACCATGGGGAAGAGTGATCAACACAAGTGGTTTGGTTTCCCCCGGCACAGAGTGCTGGGCAGTAGGTGGTGGGAAGGACCAAAGGGGGACATACCACTCAGCTCAGGACAGGAGGGCCACACGGCCAGTTGGCATAAGGTCTGTGCCCAGACAACTGTCCTTGAAGTTTGGGAACTAGGCAGGGAGGACTGTATGATGCATCTGCAGAGGTCAGTAAGGACCAGGCTGCCGATGTCCACAAGCCCCATATTAGGAGTTTGGCAGGGGTTAGTAGCTAGGGAGTGTCTGAAGACTTGTGAGCAGGGAATGGTCAGCTCCATCCTGCATTTCAGAAAGATAGCTACAGAGCAGTTTCGAGGATCAATGGAGAGGTGAGAACTTGGAAAGGTGTTTGAAGGATCTTTCTGCAATCTAGCGTGACGGGAGGCTGTGGGGGGCTCACGGGCATGCCATGGCATGTTCTAGAAGGTCATGGGTGTTCTGATGATACCAGTGCTTTGATTTGTGTATTTCTTTTCTGAAGATTTGTACCATTCCATGGACGGGGTCCCCAAAACACAATCCCCCTAACACATCCTTCTAGCCTGCCCCCTTTTGCTGTTCTTATTCTCCCTGAATCCTCCTCAGTGTTTTCCCAGCAACTTCAAATGCATCCCCCTTGCCTAATGCACAGTAGTTAGTGACCACGTGCAGCCACCTGTGTGTTGCCCTCTACCTTGAGGAGTTTCTTGGGGCATTTCTGCTCTACAAATACAAGATTGGTTTCCTTGGGAGGAATTGGGGAGAAGCTAACATTCTCCGTCTTATTGCACAAGCAAAGATGAGTGTCCCCAGGTACCTCTCATCCTCTAACCCACACAGAAGAATCTCCTTATTCTGCATGTGGATCTGCAAAATAAGGAGCTACACATGCACTTGGCATTCTGCCTTGTAGTGTTAATTTCATTTCTTAAATTATCTACTCAAACAGATTGTAAGATGATGGAAGGCACAGACCACCGATCCCTTTCATTTATTTTGAACCATTCTTATCACCAAAGATGTGCCCAAAGTCAACATTTAGTGACAACATGTTACATATATAAAGGAAAGAGGGGAATTTCTTCCTGTCAGATAAGACTTCTGTAGGAGAAAAACTGATTTTAAAAATGTGATGCTGTAAATGTATACCTGCAGTCCTCCAAACCCCAACTGACTCCTACTAAATTAATTGTGGTTCAAAGATGTCTGTTTGAGTCTGATAAACAAATGAGGCAGGCCAGCAGCCACTGTCACTTTTCCCACAAAGATTTCTATCTTCAGGGGAATAAAGGCTCGCTCACTCTTACAGGGTTGGGGCTGGGAAAGGCGGTGGGATGTGTGCTTCCCATATCCAGCACCAGCTCAACCCTGATTTTCAAGCCTTTTATTTTGAGACCGAGGCTGCAGCCAGCTACTGTATCCATGACAACAACACACTTCAGTCCCCAGGTGGACCAAGAAGCAGCAGCAAGGGAAAAGAGGCATTTCCCAGATTCTTCCTGGAACGAATGTGTGTTTGGAGCATGAGGACCCAGGAACACTGGAGACAATGCCTACAACAAGGAAATCATGTTGTTTGCTGGGCCAGAAGCTCCATCGTCAAGTGGTTTGTGGACAATCGACATCCATGCTGGCCCCAAGAAAGAGCAGGAGCCCCTGTTTATGAGCCCACGTGAGGCCTCAAAAAAGACCCATGACACATTGGGGTGGCTGTGAGTCAATGAATCTGCCCCCAGGGCAGATGGGTGCCTTAATGGGGGGAGACCAAGTGGGCCACAGAAACAGAGGGGGAATTCATCTGCTTGCATTTAATCAGAATGCTCTCGTCATCTGCTTAGAGAAGTCAGCTCATGTAACTCTGGGAACCAAATCCCTACAGAAGTGAATCTGATCGAATTAAGGAATTTTATTTTTTCACTCTCAGTAGAATGACAAAAGCAACACATGACAATTCTTCCATTATTTATTTCATGAACACACTCATTAAACCAAGCTGCAGAATTCTCAGTTGTGCACAAGTACCCAGGACACATTTAGTGCCATACACAAGGACGTAGCACCTTTGGTTAGAGGTATGTTCAATACATTACTGTGAACGACACTAAAAATAATGATTTTTCATAAGCAAAATTCTCAAGCAACCTGCAAAACATCCACCAGATGAACTGAGTTGAAAACATTTAACAGTTCCCTCTCTACTGCAGGTTTTCTGTCTTTAGTGTCAATGGGAGGATTTCTTTTGCAGCTGATACCAATGTGCTCACAGGCCTATTTCTGAAGCTAACAGAAGCAGTCAATGGAAATATGAATGTAAGGACAAATTGATTCGAAGGGGTTCATCAAGTAGGTTATGCTAAATATGTCTTCTGGGGAGTTTTAAATTAAATTTACTGGTTTTATTCAAATTTCCTACTTGACTTGAAGGTAAGAGGTTGAGGCTGTTGTTCCTGCATAATCTTATGTACAGCCAAAGACTTTATTTTTTCCAGTCAGTATGGAGATGACATTACCCTCTTCTGGTTTCAGAAAAGGCAGACATTTTAGTTGCCATGGTGAAGTGAAAGTGGCATTCTCTCACTAATAGAGAAATTTTGAATATTTCATTCATTGATGATTTTTTGTCATTTAAATTTTGCCCATCCACTGTTGGCATCTGAAACTATGAATTGATTGGCCCGATGAAAAAGATTCCCTTTTAGGTCATTATTGGAGCTTAAGTAAAAAGGCATCTTTACTTGGGTTAATTCCTGCAAACACTGTGAATGTTGTGAGTAGTCATTTTCACTACTGCACAGACAAAAGGAAAATAAATTTTTTAAGTTAATGCTTTTGTAGTTTTTCTAATTAGATCTTTTAGTAGTTTCCATCTAAAATTTCCTCCTTCAGCCACTGAGCTTATAGCATATTCAATGCTGAAAAACTAATTATGGGCATTTAAATTGCCTTGCATAAGTACATCCTGCTCAAATGCCACCACTTCCAGAGAAAGCTGCAACTATGAGTGTTCAGTAAGATAATCTCTCCAATTCTATACCATCGCCTTCACCACCCATAACATTTATTTATTTATTTATTTATTTATTTATTTTTAGTCGGAGTCTCATTCTGTCACCCAGGCTGGAGTGCAGTGGTGTAATCTCGGTTCATTGCAACCTCTGCCTCCCGGGTTCAAGCAATTCTTGTGCCTCAGTCTTCTGAGTAGCTGGGATTGCAGGAGTGCACCACGACCACCCAGCTAATTTTTGTATTTTTAGTAGAGACGTGGTTTCGCCATGCTGGCCAGGCTGGTCTCGAACTCCTGACCTCAAGTGATCTGCCCACCATCCATAATATTTGAATAAACATATTGACTTCTTCTTAAACTAAGGGTTAAATATAATCTTTTATTTTAATAGTTTAGGTTCATGTATTTCATATCTTATGCTCACGTTAATGATTCCTATTTGCTATACATTTATGAAAAAAACCTTATAAATGGTTTAATAATAAATAGATATTTCTTGGAATCTAACCTTGGAAAATTTTCCCAAATATAGCAAAAAGATTCATGCACAAAGATGCTCATCCCAATGATCAATTGGAAATAGCCTTCAATGAGCAAAATTATGGAAATCACTAGAGGTTGCATACCAATTATTGATATAAGTTTAAGAAGACGATGAATATACTGAAAACATCTTTGATAAAATATTAAATGAAAAAGCTTACAGAAAAGTATATATGTTGTATGATGACATTCTGTACAATTTTAAAAGAGAATTGACACATGCACAGAAAAACACAGCCTTGAAAAAACATACAGAAACTGTTAGCAGTGATTACCTTTAGGTAGTGGGGGACAATTTATGTTCTTTCTACATCTCTGTGTGGTCTAAATTTTCCATAATAGCAGCTATTATTTTAATGGAAAAATAATAAATAAGAGGAAAAAGGGGAGTATCCAATGAGAGCTAAGTCGGTAGTGTCTTTTAAGGTTGCATTTTGGGAGACTTTTTACATATTTAGGAATGGGGATGGTTCTTCAATAGGAGCCTGGTGAGTCCAAGAGAGCAAGAGACTGCCTGGTCACCTCCTCTGACAGGTAAGAAGCATCCTGAGACATGAAAACACTTCTCCTGAAGAGAGTAGTGTCCTCTTGTTACAGCATGTTTTAGAATCTGGCTTAATTTGGGAGACTTTTAACAATATGCCAACCAACTAGTCACATAATACAAAAAAAGGGAAAAGCAGAGAATCAGTTGGAAATAAACAAAAAATTCAGGAGTGAAGCGTGACCAGGTTCTTATTCACAGAGATGTTCTCTTATAATATGCGTTCATCAAAAATAAGATTGAAGGAAAAAGGAGGCGGCAAGAACACACTTAAGCTACCAACCTCCTCTCCCAGGCATTGAGACACAGAAACAGGCACCATTCTGCAGAAACGCATAAAGGAAATGTTCTTCCTTTATATCCGCCTTCGCGTGTGAAACCAATCACACACTTTATTCTCAAGGTTTCAGCACACTAGGGTGATTAAAAATCATCCACCATGTACCCAGGGGCCTGAAATATTCTCATTTAGTAGTCGATAGCAAAATTGTTCATCAGCATTCCTTAATATGATCTGTGAAAACAAAGAAAGAACACTATGTTAAGAATAGATTTCCCACTTCCATTCTCAGGCAGGATATGGTTTGCTTCAAAATATACTGGGAATATACTGGGAATAAGTCCAAATATACCACCAAAGTTGAGAGATTTTTTTTTTATGGTATAGAAGCAGCTCTGAGAATGTTTTTTCTCTTAAAGATGTGTGTTCTGACCAGTTTGTCAGTGTGAGATGCGTGACTAAGGTTCAATGATCAAGGCTCAACTCATTCAATCTAGGTTAAAACCCAGAATGTTTCTGAGTATTTTATTTACTCAGTGGTTTCTGCATGAATTTTTTTAAAAAGAATTAAAAACCAAAGTAACTTATAAAAATGTCGGTTTATGACTTCCCCAAAACAACCTACATTCTTTTAATGAACTACAATGTAAGTGCAGCAAATGCAGAATCAATGGATTATTATGCAGGAAATGAACAATTTCCAGGGAACTTCCTTAAGGAAAGGTCTATTCCCATCGTCCTCAGGGAGGGTGCCCAATCCTTAAGTATAAAGATAGGCGAAAACAAATGGCTTGCTCTTACCCTGGATTCTTATTTCCTTTCAATTTTGGTGTAAGAGAAGGAAAAAAGGTAGCCAATTATCTGTTTATTTCATTCCAGGTTCCTGGATCAAAGGCTGATTCAGGGATGGAGATGGGAGAATCAGTGAAGACTTGCCCCCAGGGTCAGCTTCCTGCCTACCTCAAAGGTTGCCAGCTCACTCCCACAAGAGGCTGACACTCTCTTCCCTGGCCACTACCCCAGGGAAAGATTACCCTCACTCCTCTAGAGAAAGAAGCCTAAGAAGGCACAGGCAGAATATACCTAGCTGGTTGTCTATAAAGTTATATTTTCAGTAACGTTCTTAAAGATATAACAAACACAACATTGAAAAAAATATCTTAAATCTAGAAGTAAAAAGCATACAAAAAATTGGACATACCAAATTTGTTGTCTCTAAGGCCACCAGTGGTTCTGAATTTTGGGGGCACCTGTTTTCTCATGGGCTCTTTTGCTCCTCTTTTCTCTTTGTAAATGTAAATATCTATACCTGCAGGTGCGCGCGCACACACACACACACACACACACACACAAAGCAAGTAATGTCCTTCTCTTAGTTCCTTTTCATTAATCAATTACTTACCTCTCAATATGATAATAAATGTTTAAGATTAAACAAAGGGCAAGTTGATAGAAAATCTGTCTGTCTGCTCATTTTACTCACAGTCAGCACACTTGAGAAAGAATGAAGACAAGAAGATTGGAGATTTCAGAGGGGGATGTTCATGTCTGAATCTGACTCTTTTCTGATTATTACAGCTCTTAATCACTTTTAGATTTGTATCATTTTAGTCATTTTATCTGTTCCTGATTGTTTTTTTTTATATTTCAGCTGATAAATTAAACAAAATGGCATGTGTTTCAAAATCTAAATTGTAATTTATAAAGATGAATAGTGTTTTCATTAAACACTATGATGAAAGAGTTAAAATAAGTTATTCTTTAATATGGAAGGCTTATTTTCTTGAGCACATCAGGAAGCTGTACCTTCCTTTCAGATTACATCAAATGTGCATCAGTCTTTCTCTAACAAAGCCCTCCATAATACAGTGCTCTTTAATATGAGCTATAACTGTCAGAACCCAAGGAAAAGAACTCTGAGACCAGAAAGACTGAAAGAAACCTGATGCAACATGATTTCCCCTACAGCACAATCACCCCATGAATAGAAATTCTGCAGCTTAAGTACTTAATGCACAGACAGTAGTCAGTGTATAAGGTCAGTGCCAGGGCCAGCACAGTTCTGAGCACGGAGCAGTTTCTCAATAAATACTGATGGAAGGAATGGAAGAGAGAAAAGAGAAAGGAGAGAATTCTTAATTGAGTTTCCATTCCTTGCAATTTGCTTTCTCAAAAAAAAAAAAAAAAAAAAAATTCGAATCCAGTGGAATGCCTATGGCTGTTTCTTCCTAACTCAATATATCCCTAAAAACATTTTTAACATTTGGTTTTAAGATTTGGACAAGTAATGAGAAAACATAATAAAAGCAAATGGTAAGGCCAGGGAACAAAGCCTTGGGTTATATTTTGCTAGTTAATTGAATTACATTTTTATTGTGCAAAAGAGCTGTTGTTAAAAACTTGTAATGCCTCACCAAAACATTTTTTGTTAGTAAAAAGATGATTAACATATTTTTATATCCATAGTAATAAATATAATATCAAGAGAATAAGACATTTTTGGGTGCTGATCTGTAAACGCATCCATGATACAGAATTAAGGAAGATTACAAAATAGATCTTGGAACAGTGTGACCTTGTTTCAATTAATGCCAAAATAGCTGCATAGGCTGCAAGTGTTTTAAAAGGTCCTACAGGACACGATACTCATACCCTGCCTCTAGCAATGCTAACCCCTGTTGTGGGGAGTAAAATGAGGAGGAACTTCTACTTGTTTCTTTCTGTAATTCTGTATTGCTTTTTTTTTCACAATACATTATTTTCAAATTTGGTAATATATGGAAATAAAATAACTGAGAAAAAGAGTCATGATTTTAAATTAGTCTTAAAAGATGCACATTTTCAGAGCAAAGTAAAAAGCCATTAGAATGACTCACCTTGCTATAATTAGATTTTTCTCCATCAGAGTTCATACAGCTTTATTTGATTTTATTAGCAATCTCTTTCAGAAGACCCTTGAGATCATTAAGCTTGGAAAGAGAAAAAAAGTAGAACTGGTCTTAAGATAAATTTTCCAACTTCCATTTTTAAATGATTGCTCTGTGCCTTTTCTAAGAAACAGACATGTCTACTAAACAAGTATGGCACTCCTGAAATAAGGCAGAATGAGAGTGGCATGTGATATTTCAGATCCTGATCAATGCTTACTTTCTGAAATCATGTCACTAGCAATTAGTAACCAATTAGTAAACCAATTAATATTATCTTTACTCAAATGCAAATCATTAGTGGCTCCCAAATAGAGACAATAGATTGCAATAATACAAACAAGTAATATGTAAAAATAATAATGTTCTAAGTAACTAATGTTAATAAAATTACAAGATACTAATTTTTGCTTTGATAAAAGTATAATACTAATAAAAATAATGTGATATTAATAATGAAATTTTTGAAAATAAAAGATATTCCTACACACACAAAAACAGCATACAATTTAAGTAAAAGACATAATGAAATTATTCTTGATCCATGCATGTTTCACAAATTTATTACACAAGATACATGGAGCTCATTTTAAATTACATGTCATATTAGTACATTTGATAAAAGCAATTTCTGTACAGTTTGGTTTCTAATTTGCTGCATTACTCACTCAAGAAAAAAGAATCTGAATTTAAGTTGAGCTTAATTCCGATAGTAACCTTTTTCTTTTAACTTTTTTAAAATAAAAGAGCAAAATGAAACTATAGGTGCTAATGGCTTCCTAAAATAAATAAGGCACAGTAAGATCCATTCTTACAGACTTAAGGTAAATCGTGAATAATTTTGTTTTCTAGTAATGAGATGGAGAATTTTTTTATTCCCTATGGGAGCTTTGAGAAAACCTTGTATTTATTAATAGTAAAATGACTTTAGTAAGCTGTTTAAAGAACTTCAAGAGCAAAATACACTTTTAAAAAGAGAGAGAATTGAAAAACAATGGGGAAGAAATCACTGAAAGTAAGAGCTGGTTTTTTGAAAAGATAAACAAAATCAACAAACCTTTTAAGAAAAGGAAGAAGACACAAATAAATACAATCAGAAATGAGAAAGACAACCTTACAACAGAAGGCACAGAAATGAAAAGGATAGTACGGGGATAGTATGACCAATTATATGCAAAGAAGTTGGCTAACATAGAAAAAATGAAAATATCCCAGAAATGTACAACTTAAAAAAACCTGAATCAAGATAAAATACAAAGCCTGAACAGACAAACAACAAATGAAGAAAAGAAAATCAGTAATCAGAAAGCTTTCAACAAAGAAAAGTCCAGGATCAGATGGATTGCTGGTAAATTTGACCAGACAGTCAAAGAAGAACAAATACCAAACCTTAGACTCTTCCAGAAAATAGAAAAGGGAACACGTACAAACTCATTGTATGAGGGCAGCACTGTTCTTTTACCAAAGCCAGAAAAAGATAACACACGAAAAGAAAACCATAGGCCAATGTTCCTGAGGCACGTAGATACAGAAATATCAATAAAATACTAGTAAACTGAATTTCAGAGCATATTAAAAGAATCCGTGGAGACATCACCACCCAGTGGTATTTATCACTGGGATGCAAGGGTGGTTCAACATATGAAGATTAATCAGTGCAACACATTGCATTAACAGAATGAAAGACAAAAACCACATGATCATCTCAATAGATGCAGGAAAAGCAGTTGACAAAATTCAGGTTCTTTTCATGATTTTTTTTTAAAAAAGGCCCTCAACAAAATAGGTATAGAAAGAACTTACCACAAAATCCCCAACTAACATCATATTTAATGGGGTAAAACTGAAAGCTTTTTCTCTAAGATCTAGAACAAGGCAAGGATGCCCATTCTCACCACTGCTGTTTAACATAGCATGAAAAGTTCTAGCCAGAGAAATCAGACAAGAAAAAAAGAAAAGAAAAGGCATCTAAATCAAAAAGAAAAAAGTAAAAGTATCTCTGTTTGCAAATAGCATAATCTTATATGTAGAAAATTCTAAAGCCACACACACACACACACACACACACACACACACACACACACAAACTGTTAGAACTAATACACAAATTCAGTAAACCTGCAGGATACAAAGTCAAAATAGAAAAATCAATGGCATTTCTATACATCAACAAAGAGCTATCTTTGTTTAATTTAATCAGTTTAAATTAAACTGAAAAGTGCACAAAAACTTAGACACTTCTCAAAAGAAGAAATTCAAATGTCAGGCAGGTATAAAAGGTATAAAAAGGTACTTTGCACTTAATCATCAGGGAAATGCGAATCAAAACCACAATGAGACAACATCTCACACTTGTTACAATAGTTATTATCAAAAAGGCAAATGATAAGTGTTGGCAAGGAGGTAGGAAAAAAACTCTTGTACACTGCTGGTGGGAAGGTAAGTTGATATAGCATATGGAAAACAGTATAGAAGTTCCCAAAAAAAAAAAAATACAATTATCATATGATCCAGCAATCCCACCTCTGGGTTTATATCCAAAGGAATTGAAATAAGGATCACAAAAAGATATCTGCACTCTCACATTCACTGCAGCATGATTCACATTAGCCAAAATACGGAAACTACCTAATGTCCATCAGGAGATCAATGGTTAAAGAAAATGTGGTCCATACCTATAATGGAATATTTTTCAGACTTAAGGAAAGAAATCCTGCCATTTTCCACAGCATAAGTGGAGCTGGAGGACATTATGCTAAACAAAATAAACCAGACACAGAAAGAGAAATACTGCATGATCTCACTTATACGTGAAATCTAAGAGTCACACCCATTGAGGCAGAAAGTAGCACAATGGTTGCCAGGGGCAAATAAGGTGGTATTGGTCAAAGGGTAGAAAGTTTCTGTTATGTAAGATAAATAAATTCTAGAGATCGAGTGTGCAGCATGGTGACAATAGTTAACAATACTGTATTGTTCCCATGAAATTTGCCAGGAGGAGACATTTTAAATTAATGTCATTCCCTCACACACACATACAACACTCACAGATGGTAAATATGTAGAAGTAATAAGATGTTAATTAGCTGGGCTGGGTTGTAGTGATCATTTTGCAATGTATATATGCATCAGAACAACAAATTGTACATTTTAAATATATATAATTTTATGTGTCCATTGACATATCTTAATAAAGCTGTTAAAACATAAATTTAAAAGACTCCAGAAGCTTTCTTGAGAAACAAACAATGATCCCTAAAATTCTATGAGTAAAATGGAGGGTTTTTTTGTTGTTCAGAGTGAGAGGTAAGAGGACAGAAGAGGGAATTTAAAGAGAGAGAGAGAGACAGAGGGCAGGAAGACTGGGAGAAGAGGAGTGAGACGGTGCGACCTCCTGCGTGACGGCCGAGGCTCTGTGCTGCACAGTGGAAGCCGAGGCTGGCGAGCATCCTGCACCCTGGGAGTCGGGTTGGCTGGTCCTGTATCCACAGTCCTACGGCTTCTCCTCTGACCTAGGGCCCAGGCTAGAGCCAAGGCTCCCACTCTGTCCATCTCTTCCCACATCCCCTGTTGCTGCCCTCCTCGATCCACTCTCTGCCTGTCCCACAGCAGGGTCAGGACCAAGGTGTGGCTTGGGGAGGCTTTGGCCTAAACCCTGAGACGGCTTTCCATTAGCTCCCTCCAAAGTCACCCCAAATAAACTCGCAAGTAAAAAACGAAACAATAACACAAACTAAAATAGACCATTTTCTCTACAAACACACCACCTAGAAGAGTTCCTAGCACAAGTAACTTCTCAACCAGATTGCTGGAGCCTCTCCTCCAGGACCATTCGGGTCACTCAGGGAGCACTTGGAAAGGAAGATTCCAGATAGGTTCCTCCTGGGGTTTAAAACTCCCCAAACCTTTCCTTTCATGGGAATAAAACCCAACTCTATAAAGAGGCAAGCAAGTTCCTGTGCAGGATGACCCAGACCCCTCTCTTCTTCCCACTCAGCTCTCTCCTGGTTCATGCTGCCCCTCATTTCAGCTGCTTAGAACAATCCAGGGTTCTCTAGACTTAGAGCCTTCACAGCCGCTACTACCGCCTAAATATTTTTAAATGTTGGGGGTAAATAACCCATAAATAAATAAACAAGAAACTGTCATGAGATAAATTCTCTTATGGGAGCTCAGCTAAGGACCACTTTTGTTCATTTATTCATTCAACAAACATTTATTAAGGCTCTACTGTGGACAAGATACTGGGTGCTGGAGATTTTGCCAAACCAGATGAGATCTTGTCTACCCACTGAACAGCCACAATACTGGGAGGTCTATGAATGTCATCATCCAGGATGCTATTCTCAAAATAATGTGGTAGAACACCAAATATCATCTCCTCCCCAGAGCCTGGCAGGGATCTAGCATTTGTGAATGGAATGTGATTTCTGATTGTGATTTAAACCTGATTATAATTTCAGCTACCCAGCTCAGAGTGAGGGCAGACACACTCTGTCTATGCCTGGTGTTCATATGCGTACTCACACATTTGCCATGCCCTCCAAATAAAACAGGCAACAAATCGGAGTGACAGCAAAGACTAGCATCCATGCACACAGGTTCCCAGAAAGCTCTTTTGAGCCTTCTTTATGTTCCCTATAATTGCAAGCATCTTCACCTGCCTCCACAGCTGAAAGAAAGAGAAGAGGGCCTGACTCAGATAGGACAGAAAAGATTTTAGACATCATGGAAATGGGACTTCAAGACTATTCCCTGGGAGATGCTTAGAGCATGAGAAGTAATTCCATTCCAGCACCAGCTCTTAGACAGTGAATTAAGAACATTGAATGTAACTTCTTTTATTTTCTGACCATAACTACTGGCCTCTAGCTGAAAGCTCAAAAATGTTAGTGACCATAAAAAAAAAAATCCAAACTATTAACAGAACCATACCTTTGTATCCAGTTGTCTAAACCGATGCCTCATTCTGCAAGGAAGTTAAAGAAAAAGAAAGTAAACAAGAGAAAAAGAGATTGAGAGAGGGCTATTAGGTTCCATTTTGCAGTCTTTTAAAGTACAGAATACAAGTCATTTTCACTCTCAGCTAAATCAAGACTCAGCTGCACTTACCTTTCTTTCTGATTTTCTTCCTAGTACCCAAACAAAGCAGAACCCTCTCACAACACAACTAGAAGCCAGCACATAAATGCTATCTCTGTTGATGGAGTGGTGAAAAATGACTTGTAAGGTCTATCTCTCCCTTGCAAAACCAAGATCTCAGAGTCTAGGGACAGAGGAGAGCTTATGGCCCCACCACTGTTGTTAAAAGAGAATGAGCATCCCATGCTTCTTTCAATAGCTGTATTGAACGCAACAAAGGTATTAGTTGTGCTTATATGTACTCATATTTTGTTAGAGTAAAACTTGAGGTGTGTTTTGAACTCTCAGGAAGAGTGACAGCTGTCAGTGAAGAACGTTAACCTTTACATAAGAGCGCCCGTCTATAGACTTGACAACACATTACTTGTGAGCCACCTACAGACTTAGCTATGACTTATCTATTTCTATAAGATGTTTAATAAATGTATTTATTAATCACAAGGATTTTATGACAGCCTCATGAGATTTGTAAATGAGTTCAGGATTTTTTTAGGGGTAGCCTGTAACAGATCAACAAAATGGTTTTTCTATCTTCTAATCTCTGTATTTCTTCACCACAAAGGTAAATAGTGTGTGACACTTGCAAGATAATGCCAATGGCCCATGACCTGTGAGTCTTACCAGAACCCACCTCTGCAGCGGCAGCAGGGGACCCACCCTCTCATTACCTAGTTCCACAGCCCTGCACCGCAGGCTCCAAATACCTCTTTCTCCCCCAGGGTCTTCAAGGACAATTGGATAGTAGGTGGGTGGCTTTTTTTTCCCTTCTCCAAAGGCTGGCACACACTTATGTGTTTGTCATCTTTAATTGCCCGGGTAATATCTTTGTGGTGGTATTGCTCTCTGTTGAAAATGCTCTTTACTGAGTTTGTTCAAATAAGCTGCCTACGTTCCTTGGGCTTATGCCTACAAAGGGAGCCTTGCAAAGCAGAAAGGGGTGTCTGACATACTCCTCTGAGGTGTCGTTGGCTTTCGTGTTGATCTTGACAAGGTAATTTTCCTTCATGACACCCTCCCACGCCAGAGTCTCGTTGTCCTCATTTTTGAAACCTTGAATAATGAGAAGAAGAAAATATTCAAATTGTTTCATTTTTTCCTTGCTTCCTAAATTAGGGTCTTCTAGGCATTTTGTGAGACTCTGAAACTAAGAATGCGGTTCATCCTGCACAGGCTGGTCTGACTAATGTTACTTCCTAGTGGCAGCAGCCGAGTGATGGAATAGTAATGGCTTTCTCCATAACAATGAGGAATTGGAGCTGCCTGCGTGAAATAGGAATGCAATCTTTATTCTAAATAGACATCGATCCAAATCCTATCTGTATGTTTTGCGACTTAGTAAAATCATTCCACTAATGAAATTAGTTCTCACATTTGATATGTGCTCTTCTTCCATCTTGATGACATAAAAATGCTAAACCATTCAGCTGGATAACTGCTGATGAATTGTATACTTACTCTCAACCTAAAACTGGGGTAGGAGCTCTGTAGGAGAGGAAAATAAGCCCAAGGCATTGTTTCTGTCCTTCTGAAACATGAGATGTGGCCCTCAAAGAGAATTCACCTAACACAGGGCATGCCGTAAGATTGGTCTGGGATATATTCCAGTAAGATTCTTAGTTCAGTTTATCATGGTGCCTGAGCCTTTCAGATGACAGGGGAAAAAAAAAAGAACAGGTCTATATGTCACCTATATTTCAGGTACGAATGCAACAGACATCAAACCTCCACACAAATTCACGAGGAAAGGAGAATATGCTCACACAGGTGTCCACTTGGAATAAATGTATGTAGTTTTTAACTTTTGAGTTGCCATTTAAATGTATTCATCAACATGTTAGAGTTTAGGAATAATTATAAGATTTCTCTGGATTTAAAAAGCATTAATTGGGGGTCAAAGACAGAACCAATACCCACATGGCTGAATTTAAGCAAATTCCTTTTTTCTTCTCTATTTTTTTTTTTTCAGTGGAGATGGAGTTTTGCTCTTGTCACCCAGGCTGGAGTGCAGTGGCACAACCTCGGTTCATTGCAACCTCCACCTCCTAGGTTCAAGCAATTCTCCTGCCTCAGCCTCCCTAGTACCTGGGACTACAGGTGCATACCACCACACCCAGCTCATTTTTGTATTTTTAGTAGAGATGAGGTTTTACCAGGTTGGCCAGGCTGGTCTTGAACTCCTGACCTCAAGCGGTCTGCCTGCCTTGGCCTCCCAAGTTCTGGGATTACAGGCTTAAGACACCATGCCCAGCCTAGATTTAAGCAAATTCTACATAGCAAATATCGATTTATTTTTAACTGTGGTTATTCACTTTACAAAAAATTCTTAACTAATTTTTTGAATTGTATTTTTCCCAACAAAGAAGTTTCAATGTCTTTTCTTCAAACAAAATCAATGTGGGAGTTCAAAAGGAGTGCTTAAAAATCAGCATGGAAAGGGTAGACATTCCTGGACACAGACAGTCAGAGAGCAAGGATGACAAATGACCAAAAAACATAAAAATAAAAAATGACCAACCTCTGTAGCAGTCAAAGAAATGCTGACTGAAATGATGACATAGCATTTTCACTAACCATACTGGAAAATTAGTAGTAAAATAATGATTATATTATCCTGTGTTGGCAAGAACGTGGAGAATAGCCCTCCCATTTTCCCCAAATGGGGAAAATCTGTCATTTGTTGCTGCCTTAGGGTAATGGGGACCAGAAGGTGGAGGAGAGGGGACAGGCAATATACAAAGACTTCAGAGGTGCACACCCTTTATTTAGAAATTTCTCTTTAGAAATAACTCAAAGGAAAAAAGTATTAATGTGCTCAAAAATGAATGCATAGAACTGTTATAGCATTATATGCCAGCAAAGGCAATCTACATGTTTAACAGGGAACTGATTAATTATGGTGCATCTATAAGCTGAAATACTACTCCACAGTTGAAGTTTGTCATATAGATTAGATTGTTATTTGTGGATACAGAAAAAGCTTGCAATGTATTATTAGTTAAACAAACAAGTTAGATTATGAATGTGTATGCATAGAGTAATCCAATTACTGTACACCCACTCAAGAATAATAGAATAAACACCAGTGTGTTGACAATATTTACCTCTGGATGGTGGGTTACATGTATATTAATGCTCTTAATCTTTATTTGTGCTTTTCTATATTTTCCAAATGTCCTATTATGAATACAGATTCCTTTCCAAATCATACAAAAATAGCACATTTTATGAAAAAGCAATTAATGGATAGGATACTTTTTTATTACTTTAAGACGTCACCAAAAAAGTACCAAAAGTGAAACTTCATTCTATTTTTCTGAAAGTCATTTGAAAAATCCTACATTTTTTCTTCAAAGAAGAACAGTGTCAAAATTAAACCCATGACGTCCCCATCGTTTGGAAGCAAAGCAAAGTACATTTAGGAAATGAATTGCCAACTGGAGGCTCTGGCAGCCGCCGAGTGCTGTGGTTTCAGGCATTAGTCATCTCCAAGGAGGAGAAGCAAATGAGCAGGCAGTGACCAGGCACCCTGGAGAGTCTGCAGTTTAAGTGGGGCTCTTGGCTCTCTCTGTCCCTTTACCACCACACCACCTGAGGGGGGAGAAAGATCCTGTCCTTCTGCCGTCTCCTAATCTCACTGTTTCTTCATTTATTCCCGAGAATAAAAACTGAAGAGGGATAAAGTCAACAGTTACACCATTTCTCTGATTATTATGAGATTGCCACCCTCCCAGGGGCCCACTTGGGAGACAGGTCCAAATTCATTGATTCACATCTGACTTATATGGTGGCTTCCTTGAGCTGAAGGCCCTTTTCATTTGCTGGCTAAATTGGGGTATTTGCTTCCATTTTATGTTCACATTGTGCTTAATCATTAAATAAGTTTTAGGGGAATGTAATGAATTTTGTCCTGCCTTCTCAACCCCATCCCTAATCTGGAGTGCTGATTTGTCCTTACTTAGACCCTGAATTTCCTGATTCCCCTGATCCTGGACCGAGAACATTGTATCTTTGGAGAATGGACGCTTATCCCATACAGCCTCAGCCCCTCTCCCACACATCTCCAACCTGAATCCTCCCACACATCTCCAACCTGAATCCCACTAGTGATGGGCAGTTAACTACTTCCACAGAGCAATTAATCTCATTTCCAGACAGCCCACACTGTTAGACATTGTTCTTTTTACTGAATCAAAATCTTCCTCACTGCAACTTTTATCCATTGTTTGTTTTTTCCTTGAATCGTTCAGAAAGAAGTATGATGCTTGCAGGGCTTCTGTTACATGCAGGCACAGAATGGCCCCCTAAGCCTTCTCCCAGGTCTTATAGCCACCAGCCATGACATGGCTTCAAGACAGAACCAAAGAGAGTCCTGAGGCATGTCATTAAGTGCTTCTAGTACTTGGGTGCCATTTTTGAGTACAGTCAAATTCCAGATCTGAACTTCTAAATCCTACGCCTGATATAAAGACTTTTGTGCTTTTAGTTAGAATCAACTCACTTTGTCTTTCAAGGCAAAACAATGGGAAGAAAGCAACTTATCCAAATTGTCAAAACACTTTCTTCATTAAGAACGGCAATTACGCATGTGCGATCGTTAATGACATCCCCAAAGTGACATTTAACATCTTAAAATAATGCTGTTAAAAGAGTTGACTATGATGATTCTTTAAGGTGTGACAGAAGTTGGGGGTTGTGAATACATTTATATTCTGAAAGCCAGACTTTAGGGCTCATAGCTATAGGGAGAGCACAGAAATATGTTATGATCAATATTTAAAGTAGTATTTATGAGTACTTAGTCTCCATTTCTAAGTAAAGAACCCCACAAAAAAAGATGGTTCTTGGCAAGTTAAATGTTTCTTAATTGCCACCAATTACCATGTCTAGGTTAGCAAAATTTATATTTTTACTTTCTGAGTCTTCAAAATATTTGAGATTACACTAAAGGCACAGGCATAATCAGCCCCCTATGGAACATGAATCCAGTGGTGGCAGTCAGTGACCATTTTATCAAATACTCTTTGGATAAAAGCAGAGGGCTACACCTGTCCAGCAGCCATTGGAAGACACAACACCTGTGAACAGTAGAAAGAGGATTCAAAAAGCATAGAGAAGAACTACCTAACCCTGTTCCTTCAGTCACGTGTACTGAATTCATCCTTAGATTTTCCACTTCCAAATTGCCCTTGACTCCAAATTTCCTATCTAACAGTGACTTTTCTTTTTTCAGTAGTGTTCCAGGTTGGGGGGGTGGGGCACAACTCACCACCCTCCCCTTCTCCAACATCTTCCCTAAGTCACAGGAGTGAGCATCAGGATCTGAGAAACCTAATTCCATGTGGTGATCTGTGGGTCTCCCCAAACCGGCCCTGGGAGTTTCTTTGCTCACTTCTGCCTTGAGGGGAACAAGTCCAACCATCAAAGAGGTATCATGAGGTATGTTTCATGATTCATGTCACCATTTCTTGCACTGTCATATCTCTTGTCTACATTCTTTCCTTCCTCTGGGATTCAGGGTGGCACATTGTGACTTGGTGGGCTCGGGGCAGGGGGAGGAGGAGGAGGAGGACTGTATGGAGCCAAAAGTTGGCTGTAGGATACAGCCCAAGCCTTACGTTCATCTCCTACAATCCTCAGTCCCAAGGACTCTTCTCTCCTGTCCTCCTACCTCTGTTCACTCCCTCCTCCCTCCACCCACTCCTTGCTCTGTGGCACCGTCTCAGCCTCTGTCCCTTTGCCTGGCTAATTCCAATTCATCTTCTGGGTCTCAGCTTGAGTATTCCCTTCCTCCATAAATCTTCCCTGATGCACTCTAGTCAAGGGTTTAGACGTCCTCTATGTGGCCATCACAACCCCCTGCACATTCCCTAAAATTACTGTCTCCCACACTTTTTAATTAAGGCTTTTCCACTTTCATTCTCAGCTCCCCACTACCCCAGATGATGAACCCTGTTTGAGGGCACAGATAGCTTCTATCTTATTTAGCCCCATATGCGCAGGGCCCACTGTCATGTGGTAGGCTCTTGGCACATATTTGTTGAACCAGCTCTCCCAGGCCTCCTCACTCCCTACATCACAGGCTCTCTGTGAAGTCTTCTACCTCACCTCTGGACCAGCTCCCACCGAATCATGGCCCCCAAGCCCAGCCCATGTGCCTTTGTTCATGGCTGCATCCCCAGAACTGAGAGTTCATGTTTGTGCAGGACTGACCCCCTCCCGCAAGAGGACTGATCTTACACTATTTATTTTTATAGGTGCTAAGGGGCGGTGGCGGGGAGATGCTCCTTTTCATGCTGTGCTTTTCTTGCCTATGCACAATTTCCACCCATCCTTGTGCTCACTCGGTTTTCCAATTTAGATCTGTGGGTAGTGTGGGGTGCGTTTTACAAAACTGCCAAAGTGGACTGTGGCAGGAAATGAGGTTGGTTGGCTTTTGCTTTTGAAATTTACCAGAACTCAATGATGTTCCTCTCTTTTATTCCCCTACTTAGACATTTTATGGAACTTTTTTATTGGTTTCTGGGGGCCATCCAGAATATAAGTGATGATAGGGTTTAGGACACACTACCCCAAAATATGTCACCATGGCATATTGAATATTTTAAACTGAAAGAATTGGAGAAAAGTATAGAATCAGGAAGGTCTCTCTGATCTGGCTTTTCCCTGACCCTCTCCCCTGACGCAGGTCATATCACCTAGGAAAAATTTTCTGACTTTCCCCTACAGCAGGTCATAGGACCCTTATGTGAGAGGCACCCTCCTTATACCCAGAGGAAAAGAGTATCCTCATGTCTGAAGACACAGGGATGCAGGAAGAAATGTGAATCCATGGGCCTTGCTAAGTTTCCCAGTTTATTACCATGGGATCATACTCTGCTTTCCCTATCCTATTTCTCCACAACCCTCCACTCTTCAATAAACCTACTATTAAAAATGCTCAAATTTGGCTGGGAGCAGTAGCTAACACCTGTTATCCCAGAATTTCGGGAGGCTGAGGTGGGCAAATCACTTGAAGTCAGGAGTTTGAGACCAGTCTGTCCAACATGGGGACACCCTGTCTCTATTAAAAATACAAAAATTAGCCTAGTGTGTTGGTGCACATCTGTAATCCCAGCTACTCAGGAGGCTGAGGCAAGGGAATCGCTTGAACTCAGGAGGCGGAGGATTCAGTGAGCCAAGATTGCACCACTGCACTCTAGCCTGGGGGACAAACAAGACTCCATTTCAAAAAAAAAAAAAAAAAAAGTTGTTTCTTTGGATCTTCCTTTCCTTATAAAGGCTCCTGCATCACATAAAACCTATAATAAATTTCTACACTTGCCTCTTGTTACTCTGTCTTTTATTATAGGAATCTCAGCTATGAGCCTAAGATGGATAGAGAAAAAGATATTTTTCCTCCCCTATGATAACAAGATAACTGAATAATTTATAAATATCAAGGAACCCATTTCAATCCCAAATTGACAAAGGTTATTTTCTGGAGCCATGTTTATTCATTTTTAAAACATCCACATAGGGATGGGGGCAGTGGCTCACACCTGTAATACCAGCACTTTGGGAGGCTGAGGCGGCAGATCATGAGGTCAGGAGTTCGAGACCAACCTGGCCAACATAGTGAAACCCCAACTCTACTAAAAATACAAAAATTAGCTGGGCATGGTGGCAGGTACCTGCAGTCCCAACTCCTCTTCAAGGAGCACAGACAGCCAGCCAAGCACAGCCCTGCCCTACCCTGCCCCAGGAGGGACCCACAGGATCATGGGCAAATAAATGATGGGTGTTTCAGGTCACCAGGTTTCAAAGTGACAGTAATATATAATGGATCCACTTAGAGCCCCAAAATGGCCCTCCTTTTTTTTTCACAAGAAGGAAACTGAAAATGAAAATGGTGAAGGTACCGAAGCGTGGTCCAACCTGAGACATTAACTCTAAACACTTGTCAGCACACAGGGCCCTGTTAAGACTAGAAGGGTGACCAGTAGTCCCTGAAACCAAGGAGATTCCCAGAAGACAGAAATTTCTGTTACAATTGGGATAGTCCTGGGAAAACGGGCACAAACTGCTCACCCTAACTGG
>CAUYQU010015159.1:0-23514 GCA_963574635.1 Cheracebus regulus
CAGAAAAACCTAATCTTGGTATTAAAACAATACTTTTTTCTATCAGATTAAAAATAGATGGATTTTTCCTAATATTTTTACATAATGCATCTTTGTTATATGAAAATACTAAGATGAAAGTAAAGGTTACCTAATTCTACACCTGTAAGATAACACTATTAATAATCCAATTGTGCATTTGTGAGGTTTTTGTTTTGTTTTTTATAGAGAGAGGTCAAGTATCCTCTATAAATGTAATGAGTTTCTGGGTATCACAATGTCTTCTTCTATTTTTTGTTTGTTTGATTGGGAGGCTCAGGCGTGAGAATTGCTTAAATCTGGGAGGTGGAGGTTGCAGAGAGCAGAGATCACACCACTGCACTCCAGCAGCCTGGGCAACAGAGCAAGACCCTGTCTCACAAAAAAAAAAAAAAAAAAAAGAGTAGGAGAAAGCACAGTATTCACCCAAGTAATTCACTGTACTCATGGATTGTGTGTGCATGTGTATGTGTGTGGGGTGGGGGTGTGTCCTCAAAGCTAGACTGGGCAAACAGAGATTGGATAATGACTTGCTTTCCAGAAAGATGATTCTAGCAGTAGTGTGAAGAATGGCATGGAGAAGAAGCTGAAGTCCTTGAAACCATTTAGGAGACTGCTATAGTTCTCCTAAATAAAGCTGGTGAAAGGGTGGTGGGAGGAAGAGGAGGAGACATTCAACAGCTACTCAGCTTAGGAGGTAGAATCAGGAAGACTTAATGATATCAAAGACAAAAATGTACCAGACAATTACAGAGGTGGTTTTATTCGGGCCTTTGCAATCAAGAGCATGTTCATTAATTAATAACATCTCAGAGAAAAGGAAGGGGACCTGAGGTTTTATAGAGGCATGTTGGTCAGGCTGGTCGCGAACTCCTGACCTCGTGATCTGCCCGCCTCAGCCTCTCAAAGTGCTGGGATTACAGGCATGAACCACTGCACCCAGCCATGAAAGATGCTTTCCATCATGCTTGAAAAGCCTTTCTCTCTTCTGCCTGGAGGACTTACACTAGTCTTACAACGAATGGCCTCCAAAGTGTGTTTCCTACTCTGGCAAATCTTCCCCAAGAGTTCTCTGCTCTTACATCACCTGTGCTTCCAGCAGAGGATTTACCAAGCTGGGTTCACATTTTACCCTCCCATCTCCCCCATCGGAATGTCAGATCTCTGGAAGCTTAGACCCTGTGCTGGGTGCTTCCAACTTCCCGCCACCACGCCCCATTATCTATTCTCTTTATCACTGACAAAAAGTACAATTTTATGTGGAGCAGCAATGTGCCCAACTAAAATTGGCACCTTCTCAGAATTGCCTGCAGTTAGAGTTGGCCATGTGACAGAATTCCAGCCTACAAAAAGTAACCGGAAGTCCCTGGAATGTATTTCCTTCTTGAATAAAATGACAAAGCCTCACAAAGGAAAAGCTTTTGCTTCTTCCACCTCTTTACTGGAGCAAAGACAAGATACCTGGAGGAAGAGTAGCCATTTTGCCACAGCACTGGTAAAAACCATATGCTGCAAGCCAGGCATGGTGGCTCGCACCTGTAATTCCAGCACTTTGGGAGGCCGAGATGGAAGGGTCGTTTGAGATCTGGAGTTCGAGACCAGCCTGGGCAACATAGCAAAACCCCGTCTCCACAAAAAATAAAAAGTTAGCTGGGTCTGGTGGTGCACTTGGGGTCCCAGTTACTCGGGAGATTGTGTTGGGAGAATTGCTTTGAGCCCAGGAGGTTGATGCTGCAGTGAGATTGTGCCACTGCACTCCAGCCTGGGCGACAGAGCCAAACCCTGTCACAAACAAACAAAAAACCAAACAAACCCCCCAACACCAAAAAAGCCATACACTGAAGATGAGAGGGCAGAGAGACCAGTGGAGCCCAGCTGCTTGCAGACCTCATGGATTCAGCCTGGATGTGCAACCTAGGACATCCTGGATGACCAGTGAGAAAAATAAATGGTTTACTTTTACCTTTTTATTGAAGTATAATAAACAGAAAAAATATATGTAAATGTATTTCAATGAATTTTCACAAATCCAAAACATCCATATAACCAGCATCCAAAATATTTCCAGCATTATTAAAATTATTTAATTTTTTTTTGAGACAGGGTCTCGCTCTGTCACTCAGGCTGGAGTGCAGTGGCACAATCACAGCATACTATAGCCTCAACTCTCCAGGGGTCAAGTGATCCTCCTGAATCACTTTCCTGAGTAGCTGGGACTCCAGGCCCGTACCGCCATGCCTGGCTAATCTTTGCATTTTTTTTTTTGTAGAGAGGGGGGTTTTGTCTCACATTGCCTAGGCTGGTTTTGGACTCCTGGACTAGAGCGATCCACCTGCCTCGGCCTCCCAGTGTTAGGATTACAGGTGTGAGCCACCATGCCCAGCCTCTAGCATTCCTGAAGCCCACTCTCCAGTTTGGTCACCAGTCTCCAGAAGCAACCATTATAATGATTTCTAAGAGCATAGATTAGATTTGCCTATACTTTTTGCCTATAAAAACAGGCATATGTAGGCCGGGCGCAGTGGCTCACACCTGTAATCCCAGCACTTTCGGAGGCTAGGCGGGTAGATCACCTGAGGTCAGGAGTTCTAGACCAGCCTGATCAACATGGAGAAACCCTGTCTCTACTAAAAATACAAAATCAGCTGGGCCTGATGATGCATGCCTGTACTCCCAGCTACTGGGGAAGCTGAGGCAGGAGAATTGCTTGAACCCAGGGGACAGAGGTTACAGTGAACTGAGATCATCCCGTTGCACTCCAGACAAGAGTGAAATTCTGTCTCAAACAACAACAACAACAACAAACAGGAATATGTACAAATTTGTAGTTTTATTTCTGGTTTATTTTATGCAACAATATATTTGTGATATTCATCAATATTGTGTGTAATTATAGATTATTCATTCTGTTGCTACATAGTATTTCATTGTATGAATATGCCTCAATTTATTTATCGATTATACAATTAATGGGTGGTTTGAGTGTTGCTGTTGTACTAGCAAAATAAATCTCCCCAAAATCACTAGGTGAAAGGGAGAAGTCAAGATGGGAGTTGTGCGGGGCAAACCTGCCTCCCATTCTATTCCTAAAGAAGACAAAGAGAAAGAGAGAGAGAGAGAGAGAGAAAGGGAGGGAGGAAGTAAGGAAGGACGGAAGAAGGGAGGGAGGGAGGGAAGGAGGAAAGAAAGAAAGGGAAAGAGAGAAAAAAGGGAAAGAGAAGAAAGAAAGGAAGGAAGGGAAAGAGAGAGAAAAAGAAAGAAAGGAAGGGAGAGAGAGAAAGACAGAAGGAAAAGAAGGAAGGAAGGGAAAGAGAGAAAAAGGAAGGAAGGAAAGGAGAGAGAGAAGGAAGGAAAGGAAGGAAGGAAGGAAAGAAAGAGAAAGGGAGAGAAAGAAAGAAGAAGGAAGGGAGAGAAAGAAAAGGAGAGAGAAAGAAAGAAGGGAGAAAGAAAGAAAGAAGAAAGCTACATACCTCCCTCATAATTTACCCACATGAAAATTCCTTGTGGACAAAGGACAGGCACCCTTCTGCTTACATGAGACAAATGCATATCTGATTGCTTTCCTTTGTCCTATTGCTTCTATCTACCTATGACCTGGAAGAATAAGGAAATTCATAGAGATAGAAAGTAATCTATCTATTACTTACCTACCTGAGACCTGGAAGCCCCCTGCCCACTTCAAGTTGTCCTGCCTTTCCAGACTAAACCAATGTACCATTTACATATATTGATTGATGTCTCATGCCTCCCTAAAATGTTTAACTCCAAGCTGTGTCCCGACCACCCTTGGCACATGTTGTCAGGACCTCCCGAGGAGGTCCTTGTGTCACAAGCGTGTCTTTAATCTTAACAAACTTTCTTTCTTTTTTTTTTTTTTTGAGATGGGGTTTCACCATCTTGGTCAGACTGGTCTCGAACTCCTGACCTCAGGTAATCCATCCGCCTTGGCCTCCCAAAGTGCTGGGATTACAGGTGTGAGCCACCGTGCCTGGCCGACAGATCTTTCTAAATTGATTGAGACCTGTCTTAGATACCTTTTGGTTTACACTACTACAAATAGCACTGCTATGAATATTCTAATACATGCCTTTTGGTGAACATATTATACACCTTTATGTTGGGGACAGATCTAGGAGTGTAATTGCTAGGTCACAGGGTATATATATATATACACATATTTTTTTTTTCCTTTTGTGGATAATACAAAATCATTTCCCAAAGTGTTTGACCAATTTACACTCTCAATAAAAATGTACAAGAAAATTCTGGTTATTCTACACCCTTGCCAACACTTTGGTAGGTCCTGAGTTGTTTATTTTAGTCATTATATTAAGTGTGCACTGGTTAACAGAAGGCTGGTTTTTAATTGTATTTTCCTGGTAAAATAAAGTTGAACACTTTCTTTAAAAGTTTATTGGTCATTTGGATATTCTCTTTTTAAAGAAGCAGCTCTATTAAGATACAATTTATATGCCACACAATTCACCCATTTAAAGTGTATAACTCTGAGCAGGGCATGGTGGCTCACACCTGTAATCCCAGCACTTTGGGAGGCCGAGGCGGGCAGATCGCTTGAGGTCAGGAGTTCAAGACCAGCCTGGCCAACATGGTGAAACCCCATCTCTACTAAAAATACAAAAAATTAGCTGGGCATCGTGGTGAGTGCATCTGTGAAAATAAACTCTACAATTCCGTGGTTGGGGGTGTTTTTTTTGTTTGTTTGTTTTTGAGATAGGGTGGAGTGCAATGGCACGATCTCGGCTCACTGCAACCTCTGTCTCCTGGATTCAAGCAATTCTCCTGTCTCAAACTACTGAGTAGCTGAAATTACAGGTGCACACCATCATGCCTGGCTAATTGTTTTGTATTTTTAGTAGAGACGGGGTCTCACCATTTTGCCAGGTTGGTTTCAAACCCCTGATCTCAAGTGATCCTTCCACCTGGGCCTCCCAAAGTGCTGGGATTACAGACGTGAGCCAATGTGCCAGCCAATTCAATGGTTTTTAATAAATTCACAGACGTGTGCAACCACAGCCACAGTCAATTTTAGAGCATTTTCATTGCCTCAAAAATAAACTCCATACCCTTTCACTATCATTCTTTATCTCCCCACTGCCCATGCCCAGCCTTAAGCAACCAATAACTTACTTCTATCTCTATGAATTTTCTTATTCTGAACTTTCATATGAATGTAATCGTATAATATGTGGACTTTTGGCTGGGTGTGATAGCTCACACCTGTAATCCTAGCCCTTTGGGAGGCCAAGGTGGGCAGATTGCTTGAGCCCAGGAGTTCGAGACCAGCCTGGGCAACATGATGAAACCCAACCTCTACAAAAAATGCAAAAATTAGCCAGGCCTAGTGGTGGGTACCTGTAGTCCCAGCTACTTAGGAGGCTGAGGTGAGAGGATCACCTGAGCCCAGGAGATCAAGGCTGTGATGAGCTATGATTATGTCACTGAAATACAGCTTGGGTGACAGAGTGAGACCCTGTCTCAAAAAACAACAAGGAAAAAGCAGATTTTTGTGATGGGCTTTTTTCACTTATAATTTTCACGGTTCACTGAACTTGTAGCATCAATATTTCATTTCTTTTTATGATCAGATAATATTCAATTGTGTGGATATGCCACATTTTGTTTATCCATTAGTCTGTTGATAGATATTTGGATTGTTTCCATCCTTTTGCTATCATTTTTTTTTTTCTGAGACAGAGTCTCACTTTATTGCCCAGGCTGGAGTGCAATAGGTTAGCAGTTCTCCTGCCTCAGCCTCCCGAGCAGCTGGGACTACAGTCATGCACCACCACACTCAGCTAATTTTTATATTTTTAGTAGAGAGGGAGTTTGGCAATGTTGGCCAAGCTGGTCTCAAACTCCTGACCTTGGGGATTCCCTGCTTCGGCCTCCCAAAGTGCTGCGATTACAGGCTTTAACCACTGTGCCTGGCCTGCTATTATAATTAATGCTGCTATAAACATGCACATTGAAGTTTTTTAATTCTTTTTTTTTTTTTTTGGAGACAGAGTCTCACTCTGTCACCCAGACTGGAGTGCAGAGGTGGAATCTTGGCTTACTGCAACCTCTGCCTCCCAGGTTCAAGAGTTCAAGTGATTCTTATGCCTCAGCCTCCCAAGTAGCTGGAATTACAGGTGCGAGGCACCATGCCCGGCTAATATTTTTATGGAAACAGGGTCTCTCTCTGTTGCCCAGGCTGAGGTGAAGTGGTATGATTTTGGCCCATTGCAACCTCTGCCTCAGTATCTCCAGTAGCTAGGCCTACAGGTGTGTGCCACCGCACCCAGCTATTTTTTTTGTATTTTGGCTAGAGACGGGGTTTCACCATTTTGGCCAGGCTGGTCTCAAACTCCTGAGCTAAAGCAAACCCCTGGCCTTGGCCTCCCAAAGTGCTAGGTTAATAAGCATGAGCCACCATGCCCTGGCAGAAGTTTTTTTTTACTTTTATTTTGGGTTCAGGGTACACGTGCAGGTTTGTTATATAGGTAAACCTGTGTCATGGGGGTTTGATGTAAAGATTATTTCATCATCCAGGTGCTAAGCCTAGAACCTAGTGATGTAGAAGTTTTCAAGTGAATGTATGTTCTTATTTTTCTTCGGTGTAAATGTAGGAGTGGAACTGCTGAGTCATATGGTGACTCTATCTTTAATCATTGGAAGAATTGCTAGACTTGTTTTCCAAAGTGACTATACCATTTTACATTTGCACCCACAGTGTGTAAGCTGACTCCTCCACATCCACTTTGACACTTGTTTTCATCTGTTTTTAATTTTTTTAATTTATTATTATTATTTGAGACAGAGTCTCACTCTGTCACCCAGGCTGGAGTGCAGTGGCATGATCTCAGCTCAGTGCAACCTCTGTCTCTCAGGTTCAAGCAATTCTCCTGCCTCAGCCTCCCAAGTAGCTGGGATTACAGCCACGTGCCACCACAGCCAACTAATTTTTTGTATTTTTAGCAGACACAGGGTTTCACCATGTTGGCCAGGCTGGTCTTGAATTCCTGACCTCAGGTGATCCACCCACCTCAGCCTCCCAAAGTGCTTGAATTATAGGTTTGAGCCACTGTACCCAGTCTATCTGTTTTTTTATCTTTTATTTATTTATTTGTTGAGGTCTCATTCTGTTACCCAGGCTGGAGTGCAGTGGCACGATCTCAGCTCACTGCAACCTCCGCCTCTGGGTTCAAACAATTCTTTTTCCTTTTCCTCAGCCTCCCAAATAGCTGGGACTACAGGCGTGCACCACCATGACTGGCTAATTTTTCTATTTTTGTTAGAGACAGGGTTTGGCCATGTTAGTCAGACTGGTCTTGAACTCCTGGCCTTGAGACATTTGCCCACCTGGTCTCCCAAAGTGCTGGGATCACAGATGTGCCCCATCATGTCTGGCCCTGTTTTTTAATTCTAGTCATCCTAGTGGATGTGACGCAGTATGTCACTGCGGCTGGATATCCTCTGATGAAAAAGGGTCTGTTCAAGGCTTTTGTCTATGATTCTGGGTTGACTTTCTAATGAAATTCTTTTCTTTTTTTTTTTTTGGTATTTTTTTTCTTTTCTTTTTAAACTTTTTTCTTTCTTTTTAAACTTTTATTTTAGGTTTGGGGAACATGTGAACGTTTGTTACGTAGGTAAACAAGTGCCACAGGGGCTTGTTGTGCAGATTATTTCATCACCCAGGTATTAAGCCCAGTACCCAATAGTTATCTTTTTTGCTCCCCTTCCTCCTCCCACCATCCCACCTCAAGTAGACCCCAGTGTCTCTTCCCTTCTTTGTGTTAATAAGTTCTTACCATTTAGCTCCCACTTATAAGTGAGAATGTGTGAGATTTGGTTTTCTGTTGCTGCATTAGTTTTGCTGAGTATAATGGCCTTCAGCTCCATCCATGTTCCCGCAAAAGACATGGTCTCATTCTTTTTTATGGCTGCATAGTAGCCCATGGTTTATATGTACCACATTTTCTTTATCCAATCTGTCATTGATGGACATTGAGGTTGACTCTATGTCTTTGCTATTGTGAATAGTGCTGCAATGAAGGTTTGCATTCATGTGTCTTTATGGTAGAATGATTTATACTCCTCTGGGTATGTATCCAGTAATGGAATTACTGGGTTGTAAAATTCTTTATACATTTAGATAAGAGCACTTTTCGAGATTTTCAGACTTGCAGAAAGTTCAGAACAAACTTTAGTATGGCAAATATCTTCTTCAGTCTATGGGTTGCCTTCCCACTCTTACAATAATGTCTTTGGTGAACAAAAGTTCTTAATTTTAATACAGTTCAAGTGAGAATCTTGTCTGGAGGTGATGGCTCATGTCTGTAATCCTAGCACTTTGGGAGGCTGAGGTGGGAGGATCACTTGAGGCCAGGAGTTTGAAACCAGCTGTCTCTACAAAAAATAAAAATAAAAATAAAGAGAAATATTTACTTCAGGGTCAAAAAATGCTTTCCTTATATTTTCACATGAAAGTTTTTTTTTTTTTTTTTCTTTTTGGAGACAGGGTCTTACTCTGTCACCCAGGTTGGAATGCAGTGGTGCAATCTCAGTTCATTGCAACTTCTGTGTCCCCGGCTCAAGCGATCTTCCCACTGGACAAAGATGCCTCCTGAATAGCTGGGACCACAGGAGGCATATGCCACCACATCCTGCAAATGTTTTGTATTGTTTTGATAGAGTTGGGGTTTCACCATATTGCCCAGACTCGTCTCGAACTCCTGGACTCAAGCAATCTGCCCATCTCAGCCCCGCAAAGTGTTGACATTACAGGCGTGAGCCACTGTGCCCAGCTAAAAGCTGTTTTTGTTTTAATTTTATCTGAAATTGCTTTTTGCATATGGTATGAGCTAGGTCAAGAGACTTTGTTTTCCTATGTGAATATTTAATATGACTCAGATCATCTATTGAAAGATCATCCTTTCCTCACTACATTACGGCATGTTGCTTTTATCATAAATAAGGTAGCCATACATGGGAGAGTTTATTTTTGGATTCCATTTTGTCTCATTGTTTACTTCACCTATCCTTGCAACAATAACACACACACACACACTAGTTTTATTATAGTTCTTGATTTTGGGTTGTGTGATCCTCTAGTTCTGTGATTCTTCTTCAAGATAGCCTTAGCTGTTCTTGGCATTTTGAATTTCCATATAAATTTAAATCAGTTTGTTAATTTCCTCAAAAAACCTGCTGGGAATTTAGGAGGATTGCTTTGAAGCTATAAAGTTGAAGATGACTGACATCTTTATAATATTAAGTTTCCAATTTATGAACATGCTGTATCCCTTAAACATTAAGTCCATCCTCAATTTCTCTCAGCAGTGTTTTGTAGTTTTCAATGTAACGGGTGTTGCACATCTTATATTAAATTTATTCCTAGACAGTTGGTTCTTTTGATGTTATGTAAACAATATCAGTAATAACATCTAATTTCCTATTTATTTTGTATTTGGACTTTGAATCCAACAACCTTGCTAAATTTGCTTATTGCCTTTGTTTTCTTCTTAGGTTCTTTTTTTTTTTTTTTTGAGATAGAGTGTTGCTCTGTCATCCAGGCTGGAGTGCAGTGGCACGATCTCAGCTCACTGCAACCTCTGCCTCCTGGGTTCAAGCGATTCTCCTGCCTCAGCCTCCTGAGTAGCTGGGACTACAGGTGCGTGCCACCACGCCTGGCTAATTTTTTGTATTTTTAGTAGAGATGGGGTTTTACCATGTTGGCCAGGCTCATCTCGACTCCCGACCTCATGATCCACCCACCTTGGCCTCCCAAAGTGCTGGGATTACAGGTGTGAGCCACTACACCCGGCCCATTTTCTTAGGTTCTTTTAAATTATCTTCGTACACAATTGTGTGGTTCATGAATAATGACAGCATAGTGGACTCTGTGGCACAGTACCCAGAACCACCCCCTTTCAAGTCAGAAGCATTTATTCCTTCAGTTCCTGGGAGTGTTAAGGGCTGACAGCTACCAGCTGTGCCCCCACTGGACTTCTGCTCTCAGCTATTGTCCCCTCCTTGCCAGGGACAGCCCATAATCAATAACTGGCTAATCTGGAGGATAAAGGCTCTGCCCATGCCTCATTCAGGATCACTTTGCATGACTGTCTCAGCTCTGGGGCTGCTCACAGGAGTTACTGGGACTGAGTTGAAGCCCAGCTTCTCGCTCTGCCTAAAGCTGCTTCCTTGGTTTTCCCATGGATGTTGATCTGGAGAGTGTTATCTAATTTCCTGCATGCCGATCTCTATCTCAAAGTCTGGTTCTTGGACAACATGACCTGTAACAGTGGCGACAGAATTGCCCTAAGAAAGCAAACCTTACATTGTGCTTTTGGAGTGGACTCATCAACTGATGAGCTGCTGAAGAGGACCCCATCACCGCAGGCAGGTGGAGCCTTGATAGCCCCTGGCACACTCAGCAGTGCCATTGTTGAAATTTCCACCAGTACTGAACTGAATATCTGTGGAAGCAAATGCAGGGGGCTGGGCATTGTATCAGATGTTTGTGACATACAGGGAAAACAGGATTTATTTATTTATTTATTTATGAGACAGAGTCTTGTTCTGTCACCCAGGTTGGAGTGCAGTGGCGTGATCTTGGCTCACTGCAACCTCCGCTTCCTGGGTTCAAGCAATTCTCCTGTCTCAGACTCCTGAGCAGCTGGGACTACAGATGCACTCCACCATGCCTGGCTAACTTTTTTGTGTTTTTAGCAGAGATGAGGTTTCACCATGTTGGCCAGGCTGGTCTTGACACTTGACCTCATGAACCACCCACCTCAGCCTCCCAAAATGCTGGGATTACAAGCATGAGCCACCATGCCCAGCAAAAATAGGATTTATAAAAATAATGGATGGCCACTACTGGTGTGGGTGGTCACACCTATAATCCCAACACTTTGGGAGGCCGAGGCGGGCAGATGCTTGAGATGAGAAGTTTGAGGCAAGTCTGGCCAATGTGGTGAATCTGTGTCTCTACTAAAAATACAAAAATTAGCCAGGCATGGAGATGTTCGCCTATAGTCCCTGCTACTTGGGAGGCTGAGGCAGGAGGATCGCTTGAACCCAGGAGCCAGAAGTTGCAGTGAGCCGAGATCATACTGCTGCACTCCAATCTGGGTGACAGAGCAAGACTCTATCTCAAAAAAAGAAGAAGAAAAAAAATAAGGCTGGGCGCGTTGGCTCATGCCTGTAATCCCAGCATTTGGGGAGGCAGAGGCAGGCGGATTACCTGATGTTGGGAGTTTGAGACCACCCTGACCAACATGGAAAAGCCCCATCTCTACTAAAAATACAAAATTAGCCAGGCGTGGTGGCAGATGCCTGTAATCCCAGCCACTTGGGAGGCTGAGGAAGGAGAATAGCTTGAACACGGGAGGCAGAGTTTGCAGTGAGCTGAGATCGTGCCCTTCCACTCCAGCCTGGGCAAGAAGCACAAAACTCCATCTCAAAACAAACAAACAAACAGAACAATAGAATTGGATGGTTTTTGGTAAGGCCCAACAGATGTTTACAGGAAAGATAATTATATGTTGAAGGTAGTTAAGAAGTAATTCCAAATGCTAAATTTGGAAGTCGCAGGGCTCCTGGCAGATATAAAAATGTTCAAATTCTGCAGTGAGGGCAGGAAAAGCTGAAGACCAGTTCCAAGATTTTATTATAAGAGGAACAGTTCCCGAGCCAGATGCAGTGGCTTGCGCCTATAATCCCAATACACTGGGAGGCTGAGGCAGGTGAATTACTTGAGTGCAAGAGTTTGAGACCAGCCTGGGCAGCATAAGGAGACCTGTCTCTACAAAATATACAAAAATTAACTGGACGTGATAGCACACACCTGTGGGGCCAGCTACTCAGGAGGCTGAGGTTAGAGAATCACTTGAGCCTGGGAGGTGGAGGCTGCAGCGAGCTGTGAGTGCACCACGGCACTCCAGCCTGGGTGACAGAGTGAGACCCTATCTCAACAACAACTAAAAAGATTTTGCATTTTACAAATAATGTTAGAAAAATGTAGCATGAGGTTATACGCAAATGTATCTATTTATTTTTGACAGGCAAGAATTTTGTCACATTTTGTAAGTGGAAAAAACTACATTTCATTCTTTCCCTTCTAAGGAGAGGTCATAGTCATGATCAGAGAAGACATAACTGTGGTGATTCTGCTGGCCCTTTGAAATAGAGTTGATGACACTCAAATCATGAGATTATTTTATCTTCTGGGGATTTCCCCTCTGGGGTCCCCTTCCACATTCTTCGCGGAAGCTTTCTCTCTTCTCCTTTTTTTCTTTCTTTACCTAAATAAATGACTTTTCTAATCTATCTATATCTATATCTATCTATATCTATATAGAGATAGATAGATAGATAGATAGATAGATCTATATAGCTTTGTTGCAGCTCTTTGCTAATTTAGGACTTTATCATGTAAGAATAGCCCCGACAGTCATAAGTCATGGGATTTTCTCTCAGGGCTGTGGTCTCTACCACTATATACTTGGAGTGTCCTGCGTTTGTTTTCTAGTGCTGTCATAACAAAAGATGGGGTGGCTTAAACAAGAGAAATCCATTTCTCAGTCTGGAGGGTAAAAATTCAAGATCCAGGTGTTGGCAGGTTTGTCTGAGGCCTCTCTCTTTGGCTTGCAGATGGCTTCACATGGCCTTTCCCCTATGATTACACATTCATAACTCTCTACTTCCTCTTCTAAAGACATCAGTCAAGGCCGGACGCTGTGGCTCACATCTGTAATCCCAGCACTTTGGAAGGCTGAGGCAGGCAGATCCTGAGGTCAGGAGATGGAGACCATCCTGGCTAACAGGGTGAAAGCCTGTCTCTACTAAAAGTACCGAAAATTAGCCAGGTGTGGTGTTACGCACCTGTAGCACCAGCTACTTGGGAGGCTGAGGCAGGAGAATCGCTTGAACCTGGGAAGTGGAGGTTGCAGTGAGCCAAGATTGTGCCACTGTACTCCAGCCTGGGCGACAGAGCAAGACTCTGTCTCAAAAAAAAAAAAAAAAAAAGACATCAGTCACATTGGATTAGCCACCCTCATGGCCTCATTTCACCTTGATTACCTCTTTAAAGGCTCTGTTTCCAAATACAGTCACATTGGGGGTTATGGCTTCAACACATATATTTGGAAGCCAGGCGTTGTGGCTTATGCCTGTGAGCACTTTGGGAGGCCAAAACAGAAGGATTGCTTGAGCCCAAGAGTTAGAGATCATTCTGGGCAGCATAGGGAAACCTCGTCTCTACAAAAAAAATTAAAAATAAATGAAAAAATTTAGCAGGCTGTGGTGGTGCATACCTGTAGTCCCAGAAACTTAGGGGCTGAAGTGTGAGGATGGCTTAAGTAGAGCAGAGATCACACCACTGCAGCACTCCAGCCTGGGCAACAGAGCGAGATCCTGTCTCAAACAAAACAAAACAAAAAAACCGTGTAAATTTGGGGGAACATATTCAGTTCATAACACATCCCTGAAGAGATTAGGGTTTGACCAATCAGAACTAATAATTGCGTTTTCTGTGACACAAACATGAGGAAACATATGAACTCAAACATTTCTTTATTGCCTATTTCCTATAATTTTTAAAAAACATACATTCCTAGCCTGACTTGGTGGCTCACACCTGGAATCCCAACACTTTGGGAGTCCGAGGCGGGTGGATCGCAAGGTCAAGAAGTTCAAGACCAGCCTGGCTAAGATGGTGAAATCCCATCTCTACTAAAAATACAAAAATTAGCCGGGCACAGTGGCAGGCACCTGTAATCCCAGCTACTCGGGAGGCTGAGGCAGGAGAATTGCTTGAACTTGGGCAGCAGAGGTTGCAGTGAGCCGAGATCTCACCACTGCATTCCAGCCTGGGCAATAGAGTGAGACTCCAGCTGAAAAAAAAAAGTATACATTCCTTTGCATATTTTCAGTCAACATCTATTTTTTTAAGACAGGATCTCTGTCACCCATGCTGGAGTGCAATGGTGCAATCACGGCTCACTGCAGTCTCAACATCCCAGACTCAAGCAATCCTCCTGCCTCAGCCTCCTGAGTAGCTGGAATTACAGGTGTGCACCCCCATGCTTGTCTAATTTTTGCATTTTTAGTAGAGATGGGGTTTCACCATGTTGGTCAGACTGGTCTTGAACTCCTGACCTCAAGTGATCCGCCTGCCGTAGCCTCCCAAAGTGCTGGGATTACAGGCCTGAGTAGCCGTGCCTGGCTGATAATTGCTTATTTCTAGAATGAGACCAGAATCAAGATTAATTCTATTCCAATTTTTAATTTCTTTAGGTATATTATTTGAGAAATCTCACTCATATAAATAGGAATCGAAGGCATTTAGGTTTAGCAATGCCAGTGAATTTTGTAAATTTTTTCAAGTTATAGGCCAAAGCCGTATAATAATCTTTCATCAAAAATTAGCACTCAATTTGATTAGCTGCTCCTTTAATTTGGTTGAAATAATTGTAAATCTTGACTTCTGAAAAGATTTTTCATTAAAGTACTTTATCTACACAAAGTGACAATATTTCAATTTATCTTTGGTGGTCAAGAGGTTTTTGTGTGTGTGTGTGTGTGTGTGTGTGTGTGTGTGTGTGTGTGTGTGTGTTTACCCCACAACAACATACCATGGAATGAATGAGAGTTTCAGTAACCTTTTGTAAAGTGAGCAGGGAGAGGAGAAAGAAGAGGCTTTGACACCTAGAGCCCGTTCTTGGTGAAGTGTCAAGATGGAGACTGCATGTGGAAGTCAAACATCTGGAAATTTAAGCCCTGTCCGTGTACACCCCAGAGATACATGTACTCCAGGTTGAAAACTGTTGATGTAGTATATATCTGGTGTCAATAGGCCTGTGCTCAAATAACAGCTCTACATCATGCTAGCTGAATGACTTTGGACAAGCTATTTAACCTAACAATATCTCAGCTTCCTTCTTGGTAAAATGGGAGTGATAGTACCTCAAAGGGTGGTAGTGAAGATAAAATTATCTATGTAAAGTACTTAAAAACTGACAGGGAGAAAGGGAGGGATTGCAGATTAGCACAAGGAAACTTTGGACGTGATATATTCCATTATCTTGATTATGGTGATAGTTTCATGGTTGCACACATGTGTTAATATTTATCAAATTGTACACTAAATATATGCTGTTAATTGTACACCAATTTTACCTTAGGAATGCTATTTTAAACCTGGATGCAGTGGCTCATGCCTGTCATCCCAGCACTTTGGGAGGCCGAGGCAGGCAGATCACTTGAGGTCAGGAGATCAAGACCAGCCTGGCCAACATGGCGAAACCCTGTCTCTACAAAAATACAAAATCTAGTTTGGTGTGGTGGTGCTCGCCTGTAATCTCAGCTACTCAGGAGGCAGGAGATTTGTTTGAACCTGGGAGGCAGAGGTTGCAGTGAGCCGAGATTGTGCCACTGCACTCCAGCTTGGGTGAAAGAGCTAGACTCCATCTCAAAAGAAAAAAAAAAGCTAATTTAAAAATATCATTTTTATTTTTAATTTATTTTTATTTTTTGAGACAGAGTTTCACTCTTGTTGCCCAGGCTGGAGTACAACGGTGCAATCTTGGCTCACCACAACCTCTGCCTCCTGGGTTCAAGCGATTCTCCTGCCTCAGCCTCCCGAGTAGCTGGGATTATAGGCATGCGCCACCACGCCTGGCTAATTTTATATTTTTAGTAGAGACAGGATTTCTCCATGTTGGTCAAGCTGGTCTTGAACTCCTGCCCTCAAGTGATCTGCCTGCCTCGGCCTCCCAAAGTGCTGGAATTACAGGTGTGAGCCACCGTGTAAGGCAAAAATCTTTCATTTTTTATTTTAAAAAAATAGAACCAGGGTTTCATCGTGTTGCCCAGGCTTTTCTTGAACTCCTGGACTTGAATGGTCCACTGGCCTCAGCCTCCCAAAGTTCTGGGATTATAGGCATAAGCCACTCTGCCTGGGCTTGTTTTAAAAATCTTAATTGGCATTTAATATGTGTTCAATAAATATTAGCTATTATTGTGAAGAGAGATTCTGGACCCTTCTTGCCAGGAGGTAAAATTTCCGGTCTCAATCTAGATCCCGGCTGTTTCACTGAGGCCTTTCTCTTCTCCCTTCAGCGTCCCCAGCCCCAGGAAGGGTGGAGGCTGCTTGTATCTAGGCCAGAAGGCGACACCTTCTGGTCAGAGAGGAGATTACACAATGGTGTCCTGCGTTTAAACTTTTTGTTTTGTTCTGTTTTTAGCATTTATTTTCGAATAGACAATACTTGCCCATGTAAAAATTCAAATGTCCAAAAAGACACTTTCCACATTTCTTCTCTGGGTTCCCTTCTCAAATGTAACCTATACTATTAGTGTTGCTAAATGTCAGCGCCCTGAAATACCACCTGAAATCTCCCCGATTGGCAAAGCTGGGTTTATGCACAGCGGAGCAAGGGAGCAACCTGCCTGGCGGAACTTGAGCAGCATCTGAGAGCGGACGGCAAAGGGAGGATATTTATGAGGTTCTAGGTTGGATTAAGGCAGGTCTTTCAGGGAAGGGCTTTGATTAAGTTTGGGTACAGATCATGATTTAGCAAGGTGATGGTTTCAAAAAGTTTTTGAGCTCGAATAAAGTGCACTGGAAAGCTAAGCAGTTTAAAATACGCTTTCTGGATACTCCTGAAACGAACAATAACATTATTTGCAACTTTTATTTAAAATTTCTTTTTAATTAAAAAATTTTTAAAGGCATAAGAATGATACAATGGACTTTGGGGACTCCAGGGGGAAGGGTGGAAAGGGGGTGAGGGATAAAAAAAAAAAAAACTACAAATTGGGGCCGGGTTTGGTGGCTCATGCCTGTAATCCTAGCACTTTGGAAGGCTGAGATGGGCAGTCACCTGAGGTCAGGAGTTCGAGACCAGCCTGGCCAACACGGCGAAACCCCGTCTCTACTAAAAATACAAAATTAGCCAGGCGTGGTGGTGCATGCCTGCAATCCCAGCTACTCCGGAGGCTGAGCAGGAGAATCGCTTGAACCCGGGAGGTGGAGGTTGCAGTGAGCTGAGATCACGCCATTACACTCCAGCCTGGGCGACAGAGCGAGTCTCAGAAAAAAAAAAAGGAAGGAAGGAAGAAAAGAAAAGAAATGTGCTCTTTTTCCCTTTACCAGTTGTTGCAGAAATCCAAAAACTGAGTATGACATATTCCTTAAATAATGGCAATCCAACAGCATTTGCTCTGTGGTAATATGTGATGTACTTTCCCAAAGTATGTATATTTAAGTATTTTGTGTTGAATGGAATTACTGTTTGAAATATTCTAGTGTTTTCCCTCTTAGCAGTTTATTTACCAGATTATGGTTTTGGCAAAATCTGTGGGTCACATTTTCTATTTCCTAGTTTCCTCTTCTCCATCACAAAGCAGAGTACAGGGCTGAGTGGCAGGGGACAGAAATAATTATTCCATAGCACTGAAATCTGAAGGCCAGCAGAGGGGCCTTCATTAAATGCGAATCTGTTGGGTACCCCCTGAGTGACAGGCACTGCACTGGGGACAGGATGAATGTGACAACCACAGTCCCTGCCTTTCCCAGGCTCGAAGCTTAGTGAGGGAGAGCAACACTGCCTGCCCTTCACGAGGGGATGAATGTGACAAAGGACAGTCATATTGTGGGAACCTAACCTAATTTTTGGGCTGAAGTAAGAATTCCCAGAAGTGACACTCGAGTTGCAAGCTAAAGAAGCAGAAGGAGACGGTGAGGGGTGGGGTGCGGGAGGAGTGTGCGAGTCAGGGGAGTTAGTCTATGCCTTCTCCGGAACTGAGATTACTTTTCTTCATTTTTCTGGCTTCTGCATTCAGCCCCCTGTTCTGTACATCTTGTGGTCTGCTTTCCAGAGATTTTGAATAGGAATGCACACATAGAATTTCCAAATGAGCAAGTCACCATCCTAAATACATAAGAATCCATCCTGTGACTAAAGTCCCTCATCAGTGAGAGCCTCTCATGTTAGTCGTCCTAGGGAGAGAGGACCCTGTACCTTTTTTAGTTCTCAGGAGATGGAGTGAAGACCATTTTCTGCATTCTGGATAAAGTTCAAGAAATGCCCATCATTGGCAGAAAGTAGAATTATAATTTCTTAGCATTGGAAATGTCTTTAGAAATAATGTAATCAAGTCTCTTCCACTGAAAAATGAGGAAACTAAGACCCAAAGTGCAGAATTCTCTTTTTAAAAAGTTTATTTTTAAATTATTATTAATATTTTTATATTTTTTGAGATGGAGTTTCGCTCTTGTTTCCCAGGCTGGAGTGCAGTGGCATGATCTCGGCTCACTGCAACATCTGCCTCCTGGGTTCAAATGATTCTCCTCTCTCAGTCTCCTGAGTAGCTGGGATTACAGGAGCATACCACCATGCCTGGCTAATTTTTTGTAGTTTTAGTAGAGATGGGGTTGATCCACCCGCCTCAGCCTCCCAAACTGCTGGGATTACAGGCGTGAGCCACTGCATCCAGCCTAAATTATTATTAATATGATTATGATTATGATTATTTTAAGAGACAGGGACTTGCCCTGTCTTCTGGGTAGGAGTGCAGGTGTGATCATGGCTCACTGTAGCCTCAAACTTCTGGCCTCAAGCATTTCTTCCACCTCAGTTTCCCAAAGTATTGGCATTACACGGGTGCATCACCTTGTGGGGCCCCACAGTACAGAATTATTTTATAATATCCGGGAGACCCGAGGATTACAGAAACCGAACAGGTTGTAATCTTGAAGAAAATCAGACGTGCTGATCAAATGACTCTCTCCTCATGAGCCTTCTGGGATGTGTGGGAGGTTGGGATGACTTGAAAGAAAGGATAAGGTAGCTGGGTGCAGTGGCTCGCACCTGTAGGGCCAGCATTTTGGGAGGCTGAGGTGGGCGAATTGCTGAAGCCCAGGAGTTCGAGACCTGCCTGGGCAACATGATGAAACCCTGTCTCTACAAAAAAAATACAAAAATTAACCATGCATGGTGGTGCATGCCTGTAATTTCAGCTATTTAGGAGGCTGAGGTAGGAGAATCACCTGAGCATGGAAAGGGTGAGGTTGCAGTGAGCTGTGATCATGCCACTACACTTCAGCCTGGGTGACAAAGCAAGACCCTGTTAAAAAAAAAAAAAAAAGAATAATGTATCCTAGACTTTTGTTTCCTTTTTTTGAGATGGAGTCTTGCTCTATCACCCAGACTGGAGTACAGTGGTGCAGTCTCGGCTCACTGCAACCTCTGCCTCCTGGGTTCAAATGATTCTCCTACCTCAGCCTTCTAAGTAGCTGGAACTACAGGTACCTGCCACCACACCCAGCTAATTTTGTTTGTATTTTTAGAAGAGATGGGGTTTCACCATGTTGGCCAGGCTGGTCTCAAATTCCTGACTTTGTGATCCACCCACCTCGGTCTCCCAAAGTGCTGGGATTACAGGCGTGAGCCACTATGCCCGGCCGACTTTTCTTTTTTTAAACTGGAAAAATGATTACTTTACAAACAGAACAGTGACTTTCATATTGTCTGTATTAACAGATTTGTTATTGTCTGTATTAACATAAGTACAAAAAGACTTCCCAACAGATGAATGGGAGTATTAAATTCTTATACTGTGGTTACTACTGTAATACATTACCACAATCTTAGTAGCTTTAAATAGCACACATTTATGACCTGACGGTTCTGGAGGTCGGAAGTCTAAAATAGGTTTCATGGGCAGCAGCCAGGGTGCTGGCAGGCCCATGCTGCCTCTGGAAGCTTAAGGAAGAATCTTGTTCCTGCCTTTTATTATTATTATTTTTTTAAATCTTTTTTTTTTTTTTTTTTTAAGAGACGGGGTTTCACCGTATTGGTCAGGCTGGTCTTGAACTCCTGACCTCGTAATCCGCCCTCCTCAGCCTCCCAAAGTGCTGGGATTACAGGCGTGAGCCACTGCGCCTGGCTTGTTCCTGTCTTTTCTAGCTTTCAGAGCTGCATTCCTTGCTTTCCTTGGCTCACAGACTCCTCTTTACTCTCTGAAGGCCACAGCAGGGCATCTATAAATTCCTATGCCTCTGTCAGAACATCACATTGTGTCCCTCTGATCTCTTGCCTCCCTCAGGACTCTGTGATTACACTGAGCCCATGCAGACAATCCAGAATAATCTCCCACCCATCTCAAGATCCTTAATTTCATCATGTATGCAAAGTTTTTTCTGTCACATAAAGTAACATTAATGGGCTTAAGATGTGGGCAACTTGGGGACCATTATTCAGCCTACCGCAATGGCATAGATTTTTTTTTCTTTGACATAGAGTCTCACTCTGCCTCCTAGGCCGGAGTGCAGTGGCGAGATCTTGGCTCATTGCACACTCCACCTCCCAGGTTCAAGAGATTCTCCTGTCTCAGTCTCCCAAATAGCTGGGATTACAGGCGCTCACCACCACGTCTGGCTAATTTTTGTATTTTTGGTAGAGACGAGTTTCACCATGTTGGCCAGGCTGGTCTCAAATTCCTGACCTCAAATGATGTGCCTACCTTGGTCTCCTCGAGTTGCAGGGATTACAGGCATGAGCCACCACACCTGGCCTGGCGTGGATAATTTTAAGGAAAATAATTTATAAACGCAACTTCCAAAGGCACTTTCCCAAAACTGCCCATGAGTGTGAAAAGAGTGAAGCAGCCAGATTGTTTCTTCTTTTTCACCTCCTCTGTCACAATTGCCTCCTCAACCTTTGCAAAAGAAAGGCTTACCTTCTATACTCCTCCAAATCTTACTATAAGTGCATTATCCCAGGGTGTGGACACTTCTCCAAAATTCAAAAACAGCCACAAATAAAAATACTGGTGTTGATATGAGAAAGTAAATTACTTTAATGACTGGATAATAAAAATTATTATGTGATTTCAATTCCTTGTTTTCATATGACCTACGTGAGTCATTAGCTAATAGATCATCATGAATAATTTTCAATGATAGATCATTATGTAACTTTTGGCCTATGACATAGGAGTTAAAAAAATTCCGTGACATTGCTATAACAAGACCTTTTCCCTTTCTATCTACTTTTTCCTTTTCTTTTTTTTTTTTTTTTTATCTTGCTCTGTTGCTCAGGCTAGAGTGTGAGGACACAATCATAGCTCACTGCAGCCTCCAACTCCTGGGCTCAAGCTGTTTTTCTGACTCAGCCTCCCTAGTAGGGGAGACTACAGGCACCTGCCACCATGTCTGGCTAATCTTTGTATTTTTTTTTGTAGAGATGAGGTTTTGCCATGTTCCCCAGGCTGCTCTTGAACTCCTGGGCTCAAACAATCCACCTGCCTCAGCCTCCAAAAGTCCTGGGATTACAGGCCATGAGCCACTGCACCTACCCTAATCTATCTACTTATTCATGTGTGCCACTTATACCTATCAGACAAAAAAATAGGAATATAATTGGTGTGAACCCTAGCCCATTCTAGCAATACATTCTAACTATTCAACCTTGCATATATGAGCTAATTGTAAGAAGAAAAGAAAAAAGACTTCTACATGATATCCATTTAATTGAGCTGGATTTCCTTTTTTGTTTAATAATAATTTATCGAAATTTGCATTATTATTGTTTTCATCTAATTATGTACCACTAATAATTGTAATGATTACTGAGTCTGGAATGTACTGCCAAGACACTTCGACCTTCAGGATGACAACTGATTTCTTTTCTTTTCTTTTTTTTCTTTTTTGAGATGAAGTTTTGCTCTTGTTGCCCAGGCTGAAGTGCAATGACGCCATCTCTGCTCACTGCAAACTCTGCTTCCCCAGTTCAAGTGATTATCCTGCCTCAGCCTCCCAAGTAGCTGGGATTACAGGCATGCGCCACCACGCCTAGCATACGCCACCATGCCCAGCTAATTTTTGCAGTTTTAGTAGAGAGGGGGTTTCACCATGTTGGTCAGGTTGGTCTCAAACTCCTGACCTCAAGTGATCTGCCCACCTCAGCCTCACAAAGTGCTTGGATTACAGGTGTGAGCCACCGCATCCGGAAATGATTTCTTTTTTTAAAAAACATATTTTATGGATGTAGTTTCAGTTTAGTTTCTAGCTCTGGAGGTCAGAAGTCTGGTTTCATTGGGCTGAAAACAAGTTATTGGCAGGGCTATGCTCCTTCCTTAGGCCGTAGGGAAAAGGCGACCAATCCAAGCATAAAACAGATCACGATAAAATCTTTGAGAAAAATGGAATGCAAATGTTAGATCAAAGAGGAAAAATGGCCATTTTTTTTTTTGAGACAGAGTTTTGTTCCTTTGCCCAGGCTGGAGTGCAGTGGCGCGATCTTGGCTCACTGCAACCTCCACCCCACAGGTTCAAGCAATTCTCCTGCCTCAGCCTCCCAAGTAGCTGGGATTACAGGTGCCGCCACCATGTCCAGCTAATTTCTCGTATTTTTAGTAGAGACAGAGTTTCACCATGTTGGCCAGGCTGATCTCGAACTCCTGACCTCAGGTGATACACCTGCCTTGGCCTCCCAAAGTGCTAGGATTACAAGCGTGAGCCACTGCACCCAGTGACAAAATTTTAATGTTAAAAACAACACTTTGATTAAAATAAAGGCTTTTCCAGCTGCTGTGGTGTCTCACAACTATAATTCCAGCACTTTGGGACTCTTGAGGTGGGAGCATTGCTTGAGCCAGGAGTTCAAGACCAGCCTGGATAACACAGCAAATCACTGCCCAACCCACAAAACAAATGACCAAACAAATAAATAAATACCTTTTCATGTATTTTTTCGTTAGGTTATAGCCTCTAGCTGCTGTCTTTTACATGTATTCTACCGAATATATTTATAAGAATAATGTTTAATTTAAAATCATTTGTTTACAAATCTGCAAGAAATTATATGCTTTGCAACTATTTAAATTTGTGATGTCAAGCTTTAGATGTCAAATTAAAAATATATAAGGGGCACATATAAAACATTTTCTTTTGCTATACACTTTAATATTTAAAAATTAATTTTGTAATTCATGATGCTCTGAATTCTCATGCTAACTATTTAAAATTTTATTTCCTTTAGGGGAAATACATTACAAACCACAAAACTTCATCTTAAAACATAGAAATGCTGTAGAAGAGAGAGATCCAAGATGGCCGATTAGCAACAGCTCAGGAACGTAGCTCCCAGTGAAAGCGCAGAGAACGAGTGGACGCCGCACTTTCCAACAAATTTTTGTTGCCCACAGACCGGGAAATTCCCAGCAGAGGAGCCACACGGGTTGCCAGCGTGACTCTTTTGGCCGGCGTGGCTGTTTTGCCAGTGCCCCAGCACGTCACTTCCCGGTGCAGAGTATACGGAAGGACGGGCTCAGCTGGTCCCATCCCCACAAGGAAAACAGCAATTGGAAGCGCTGAGGACTGAGAGTTTCACAGCAAGCACAGCGAACCCGGGAGGGTCTGGCTCTGTGGGGAACGGGCATCCGCCAAAGGAAAACTAAGAAACAGAAAAAACTTCATCACCGGCC
>CAUYQU010015161.1:0-37912 GCA_963574635.1 Cheracebus regulus
TATTAATCTTTTTTGAGCCTTTCCTATATTCCCATTTATGTTTTTTTTTTTTTTTTTTTTTTTTTTTTTTGTCTTCTGTCTCTGCTGGAATGTTGCTTCTAAATCATTTTTACTCTTTGCTTCTTTGCCCAAATTCAGGCAAGAAAAGGAAGGTACTTTGTGAATCAAAGCATTCATAGGTGTTAATTGCCTCTTAGGGCATCCCGAGTATGTGTGACTTATAGTATAAGAATAAAAGGAATACAGCACCATATTTGTTTGAGCAAGAACTAAGTTCAGTGTTACTAGTAAAATCATGGAAAATCCTCCATTATTTTGAGCATAATTCTAGTTATATGCTTCCACAAGCTTCAAAATTAGCAAGTCTCATTCTGAGGTATGAAAAGATGTGAATCTGAATTATTCATAATGAGAGTTGCTGAGCTGCACCCTCATAAAAGGCAATTGCTAAAAACAGTGGGTTAAATACAGTGAGTTAATAGAGCCTTTTGATTCATTTATCCTTGCATTTGACCCCGATATTTTTCTATTTTGGGAGCCTGGAGGATGGGGCCAACTTACTTATTTTTAAACACAATCTAGTCTTAGAGGGAAAAAAGAGTTTGATACAGCATCGAACTTAACATTTTAGACGTTTTCTAATAAACTTCACTCCTGTTTTACTTCATTACAATGCTAATGTTGCCTACAGTCATAGCATCCTAGGCTGTGATCTTGTCAACTCTCATGAGCTAAACAGGCTCAGGCTTGGGCACTGCTTGAATGGAATCCCTCCAAAGACAACTCAGGTGCTGGAGACTTGGTGTAGTGATTCAGCGTCTGGCACTGGTTCCAAGAGGAGCAGCCAGCCAGTGTCTCAGCAAGGTGGTTATAGGGCCCTGTGTTAATGGAAGTAGGAGTGCAATGATAGTGTTTTTTTTTTTTTTTAGCTCTTCCAAAAGACTTCAAACAGACTTCCTAACTGTAGTCATTAAACTTACTACACCTAATTTTGCAAGAGGACCATAGATATCCTTGTGTGTGTGTGTGTGTGTGTGTGTGTGTATGTGTGATGAAAATCCTATGCTTTACCTTGCTAGGTAGGAAGTATCCTGTACATGCCTTTGAAGTAAAAGGGTTACTCATAATTGCAATTGGATACAGGGTTTGCTGACCCTCTTCTGGGCTTACAGTGACAGTGGGGTTTGTAGCAGAATGCCACCTCCTCTCTAGAGCCTTCCTGTGTTTCTCTGTGTCTCTGTCTCCTATAGTTGGTGCATGGGATGGCATTTGAGCTCATATCACTAATGATGGCAAATCATGACGTGGTGCAGGTACCAGTTGCACAATTCTGCTCTCCTTTGTCCCAGTGAAAGAAAGAGAGAGAGAGAGAGAGAGAGAGAGGAGAAGGAAAGAAAGAGATTTGCCACCTGAAAGAAAAAAAGGAAGGAAGGAAGGAAGATTTGCCACCTGAAAGAAAGAAAAGATTTGCCACCTTTTCCTCCCCAAGAAAATATACTCAAATACATTGCTGACTTTAAAAGAAACAAAAAGTACGACTCCCAAACCTACCTTTGCAGTATTTGTTAAATATTAAAGTAAAAGACAAACAAGGAATATACATAATAGGCATCATAGCAGTGATAACCACCCTACCTGTAGCTTAAAGAATATAAAATCATGTCTGTAAGTGTATGTGAAACCTAACAACAGAAGTAGATCTAGAAGAGAGGTTTGGGCTGCTGTGGGGTAATAAAGTGGTCTTGAGTACTGGAGGGGGTGCTTTGGCCTGGCCTCACCTCTCCCCCACCTTCCCCACACAGAGATGACACTGCCCATGACCCATGACTGTAACTCCTCTGCAGTTAGGACAATGACGACCATAGAGAACAGTGAGTTTTCTGTTTCTTGTCCCTTTCCATTTTAACTCAAACACAGAACGTTAGAATGCTGTAAGTAAGGAGTTGTCTCTGCTCTGATTTTCCTCCCAGCTATCTTGAAATTGTCTCATAAACTTATTTGCAAAGACTGGAACACTTTTTAAAATCCATGCAAAATGTCCTACCTAAATATCAGCTGTTATGAAGTGCTCTATAAGCATAGGATAATTTGTCCAGCTGTTGGAACTCTGAGGATGGATGATGCAACACAGAGCCTTTCCTTTCTCAGCCACTGATTCAAATTCAGTGTACCCCAGTTAATGTAAGACTTTGCTATCTACTGCACCTGCTTTTGGGGGTTGAGTCAAGTGAATTTACTACCAATAAATGTTCAGAGTCCACACCCTTATTTGCAGTATCATAGAAGAGACTGAGCAGTGACTGGCACAAAGAGACTGTCAGAGGCTCTCTCTGAATGGTCATTACCCCATGTAAGTTTTGTTGGGGAATGTGTTTTGTTTTTTATTTATGACGCCAATAATCTGACTCGATGATTTATTGCAGTGGTTTCTTTCTTCCCTTGTGTATCTAATATTTACACAGTCACTAGAATGGGACTCTTTCTTTGAGCATCTAATATTTTCACTCACCAGAATCCCTCTATGAGATTAGCTTACCATTGTCTTGTTATAACCAAGTGCTCTATTTGTAAAATAAAGTTTGAAAAAACTTTTTTGAAGAACCTGTTGTTTTGGAATACTCTTGATTCTGTATGAATACTTCCCAGTTCTACAAGCCACTGTCATTTCTTTTTCTTTCTTCTTTTTTTTAAGTCACTCACAAGCCTTAATTCCTTTCTGCACTGGAGTCATTGCTGTGTCTAAAGCAAGAAGGTGATGAAGTTTCCTTGCATACTCAGTCCCCAGTCTTGCTACAGAGTGATTGTCCGATTATGTTAAACGATCAGTGCTTTGGTTGCTGGGGTTGAACAAAGATAGCAAACTAGTTTAGGGGAACCAGGCTCTCTAGAGGGACTGAAAGTATGTAGAGGGTGAGAAACAGAGGAGAGAACATGACTCCTTTCCTACTAATCTTCCCTTGCTTGTTTTCTTTTTTTATGAGCTTTTCCTCCCACCCCCATATGCAGTGACTGTTGATTAGCCCCTGAAATTATCTGAAAAACAGGTTTGATCTTGAGGGGTGGGGAGAGTCTAGGAAAAGAAATTAGAAGAAGGATGGCTGACTCAGACCAGCCTTTCAAGCTGGAAATGGGACAAATTCTCAGGGCAGACAGGAAATAACTAACTCTCGACTGGCCACCAATAAGGCGCGTACTGTCTTCGTTCTGTGGGTGCTCAGGATTTCACATTGATCTGAACTACTGTCAGTTACCTACCAGAAGAAACACATCTTCAAAGTTTGAGACAAGTTTTAAACAGTTTCAGATCGAGGAGCACATGGATGTATTTCCTTTTCAGAACATCAACATTGAATTTGAGCTTAAAGAACAGCTAATTAATAATGTTCTTGCTCCTTGGCCAAACTCTAAATTTATTTTGGGGAACTGATTGAAAGATGTGTTTATGTATGATTCTGTCCAGGGAAATCTTTGGGGATCTCAGAATACAGATAGCAACCTAAGATGGGGATTGACAGACTTTTTGAGTAAAGAGCCAGAGAAGAAATATTTTAGGGCCAATATTTCTAAAGGGCCATGTGGTCTCTGTCAAAAGTCCTTGACTCTGTTTTGTAGCACAAAAGTAGCCAGAGATGATATGTAAGTGAATGAGCTTGACTGTGTTCCGATAAAACTTTATTGGTAAATACCAAAATTTGAATACCATATAACTTTCACATGTCATAATATAATCTTATTTTATTTTATTTTTGTCAACCATTTAAATAAGTAAAAACCATCCTTATCTCATGAGCTCATATAGGACAGATGATACAAAACAGGTGATACACTGAATTCGGTCCACGGGCTATAGTTTGCTGACCCGTGACTAAAAACTTTCCAGTTAGTCATATTTTTTGAAGACCTCCATGTGTCAGTGCTTCTCTCAGACCCTGTCACCAAGTGTGTTATGCAAAACATTCTATAAAGATTTTCTCCTTCTACCAGCTTGCTTTATGTATGTGTGCATGCCTGTTCAAACCATATTTTATATAAACTTGTTGATGTTTCTTAAAATATGGTAGACATGTTTTTGAACATCGGCTACCTTGATAAACATGCTAAACATAGAATTACCTAGCCCCTAAAATATAAGCACCTGCTATGATCTTAGAATGTAAATAGCGCAGAAGTTGTAAACATGCTAATGTAAAACATAATTTGTAAATAACAGATGGCACTTATTTACTAAGAATGTGAAGGCACTGATGAGAATGAAGTCATCCTGGACCAATGAAATGGAAGGTGTGTCAAAAATGCCCAGGTTCCCAGTTAGTATGAAAACATGGCCTCCCAAGCCAGCAGCCAGAGGGCCATCTCACTGGCTCTGTCTGTGTGCTCAGAGCTGGCCATGGACCATGACATGCCAGCCATCAGGCAGTTCCAACCCCTTGTGCACATCCGGGCATAGTTGGAGGCTAGTCAATCCACAGGTGAAAGTGGTGCATGCCTGCCCCCTCCTTCTTCTGTTAGCTCAGCCATTTATTTTAACTTGGAGGAAAATAAATGTGAATGCATGCAACTGGGGGTCTAAGTGCCTGGTTTTATCATTCGCTTCCATTCTGATATCCTCAAACTGTGTCTTTACTGTAACCCAAGCCTAGCGTGAAAATACAGCACCAGGGTATCCAGTGCCAGGCAATTGTCACATCAGTTACAAAGGAAGTGTTGACTCAACCCAGCCCAGGAACCACCACCAAGAGCAAAAGGTCTCCAGAGATGAGATTGGACCTTTTAAGTTATTTACATTAGCAGTTGATCTGGAACTTGAGTCAGAGTTGATCCTTGCTTTTTAAAAGAGAAATTCTTTCATTTATTCATATCCTTTCTGCCTCTCTTTCTGCTGCTTGACCTCTCCTTCCTCCTTCTTCACCCCTCCCTCTTCCTCCCCCATACATACAAACACATATCCATACACATTATTCTGTATCCAGAGAATCTAATTTTATCTTCAAACAGTGTATCCTAAGGGACTTTTCTCCAATTGTGATTGAGATATTGTTATAAAGAAAAATCCGTTCTCACTCAACTGTATTAGAATAAAGATAATCTCTGGCTAGGAGCAGTGGCTCACACCTGTAATCCCAACACTTTGAGAGGCCAAAGTGGGAGGATTGCTTGAGGCCAAAGTAGAAGGATTGCTTGAGCCCAGGAGTTTGAGACCAGCTAGGGCAACACAGTGAGACCAGTCTCTACAAAAATGAAAACATAAGCTGGGTGTGGTGGCTCATGCCTGTAGTCCCAGCTACTCAGGAGGCTGAAGTGGGAGGATTGCTGGAGCCCAGGTGGTCAAGGCTGCAGTGAGCCGTGATTGTGCTACTGCACTTCACCCTGGGTAACAGAGTGAGACCCTGCCTCAAAAAGATTATCTCTGGGGTTTAGGCAGTGGAGTCTGAGATGAAGGACATAATCTGTTCTGATGCACATAACAGGTAAAAATGGCTGTCGAGTCATCATCCGCAGGAAACATGGTGAACATAGGTCTCTGACACAGTTTCCAAAGAGAATCCCATCAGTCATTCCACATTTTCCACTGATCAACAATGAGCATTATAATTAGCACTTTTTACTTTTTACAAATGGTAGATGCCAGAGATGTGTATTGTAATGCCCAGATACATAGTCTTACATGCTAAGGATTTATTGCCTCTTCTTGGATGTAACAATTTAAAATTTAGACCACAGTGATTTATATATCATGGAAATTAGAACAGAAAACATATTTTAGTGGTTGATTTCAAAGCATGTTATAAGTTCTGTTCAGTTGGGTTTTAAAACTCCTACTGAGACCTAAGGCAATTTTTAAATGGATTTTAATTTGGGGAGGATATGGATAATAATTTGCTCCTACTCTGTTAACCTACTCAGGATAAAGCTGGGGAATTATTGTGGGATAATTCATATCAAAATGAATTATTTTCTGTACTACGTTATCTCTCCATCCCAAATATTTAAAGTTATTTTGCCTGTGTTTATTCATTTGGGAGCTGAAATTTGGAAGCCAGTGTGCACATCTTTATCTTAGGGTGTTCTCTGTTCAGTAGGTCAGCTACAGTTTCCCTTGGGTTCATACAAGTTTGCAAGCCCTTTCCCTCATTCTTTTATCTTGGATTGTCATCTTTAGTGGGCCTCTGTATGAAATGCTATGAAGAAGCTGGGGTTTACAATATGATTATTTAAGTTCATGTACCCTATGTTGGATCTGAAAAAAAATATTATACATGACATTTTTACCCTCTTCCAACCAGAAAGATAAATCTGAGGATTCCAGTAGCTTGTATTGAAATATATGATCATTCTGTAGAACCAGCTCAGTAAGCATTTGTTGAAAACTTTAAGTTGTATAGTTTCTTTTGCTTATGTACATTTATGAAACCATGCTCCTGTAAGAATAGTGTTGTGACGGCCGGGCATGGTGGCTCATGCCTGTAATCTTAGTACGTTGGGAGGCTGAGATGGGTGGATCACCTGAGGTCAGGAGCTCGAGACCAGCCTGGCCAACATGGCAAAACCCTGTCTTTGCTAAAAATACAAAACCTAGCCAGGCGTGGTGGCTGGCGCCTGTAGTCCCAGCTACTCAGGAGACTGAGGCAGGAGAATTGCTTGAACCCAGGAGGTGGAGGTTGCAGTGAGCCAAGATCATGCCACTGCATTCCAGCCTGTGTGACAGAGCAAGACTCCCTCCAAAAAAGAGGAAAGAATAGTTTTGTGTGAATGTTTTTCTTAAAGACACTTTGCTGAAGTGAAGAGTTGACTATAGCTTCTCTGAGACTTGGCTGTTTAAAAATTGACTACCTGTTCTCCCAGTATTTGGTGAAATGTGATAAGTTATAGGGGGTCTTCATTACTTTTTCTTTGCTTGCTTTATTTTAGTGTTAAAGGTATGTAACCTTTCTCCTCTTTCCTAACATATTTTTCTCTGCACTGTCTACAGTCCCTTTCTCTGCCTTTCCAACTAACAACCAAACCCTTCTTTGCTGATTGGTCTGTTACTCTGAGAACTCTGATGATAGCACTTAAAATATGTAACAGTTCCCTTTTCTACATTAAAAAGCCGTAAAACCTTCATGTGAAATAGCTAAGGGAACATATATAGTAGGAGGAGAGGCTTTTGCTCCTGCAGGCACCTTGCAAAGGGGACTATTTTTCTTATATGATATAAATGAAATCTTCACTCTGCCCACTTTGACACCTACGCATGTACTGAGCGTCTCCAAGGAGACAAGGAAACCCAGAGTCCAGTGATGGTGAATCCTCCCTGAGACAGCAGGCTGGAGTCTCAGGCAACTCTCCCAGGCGCCTTGGCTTCCAGATGCCCCACTCAGACAGCTCGTTTTCTCGAGGCTCTTCCAGGGAGGCTTTGTCGAATCTGTCTCTCCCTTCACAGATGCACTAGCCTGTACATTACATCTGAAGGGCTGGTCGTGGTGAGTTGAGTAGGCAGAAGGCCTCCCTGGGACATGGGAGTGGATGCAGTACGGAGGTGGGATAGCAGGGTTCCACTTTCCCATGCTCCTTTCTTTGTCACTCATCTATCAGTGCTTCTGTTTCTTAGCTTTCCTTTGCCTCTCTTAAACACAAAGGCGCCGCTCAACCTTACGCAGTGTCTTAAAAATACCCTTTGTTACAACTATAGTTATAAACGCAGTTCAGTGAGCTTGTCCTTTTAGGAGAAGTACTGTTCTGCACATTCCACATTTTTAGGTGTTTGCTCATGACCATGAATCCTCTTGACCCACTCTGTTTCCTCTTTCTTCTGAGTTCAATCCACAGGGACACCTAGGCGCTCTTACCTCTCTTCCATTCCACCATTGCCTCTGTAACTTCTCTTGTAGTTATACATGTTATTTTCTTATATAAACGAAGCACCTGTTCTTCTTAAGGAACACACTACCATCATAAGTCCATTATGCTAAGTTTCTAAGACTATAGCCTCAGGTCCTTTTCATGCATTGACTTACATCTATGTGTGCCTCTTCTTTGATACATAAATAATTTGGTTACCATGTAGAAATTATTGATGTAATACTCAAGAAGGCTCATTTTGTCTCTAAACTCTAAGCACATCATTTAATGAGTATTCTGGACATCTCTGCCATGTGTACTTTCTTGGTTCTCAAGTAACACAACTTTTCATATGACTTTCTAGCACAGTATCTGCAAACTTCAGTTTTCTGTAACTGATCCTTCTGCTATCTTTGGAAAGGTATGTGGCTAGCCATTATTCCTGTTCTTAATTCCTTGACAGTAAGTGTCTTCATGGGGGTTTATTGATGACATTGTTTTTCCTTTTTACTTGAACTTTTATTTTATTTTATTTTTTGAGATGGGAGCTTACTCTTTTACCCAGGCTGAAGTGCAGTGGCGTGATCTCAACTCACCACAACCTCCACCTCCCAGGTTCAAGTGATTCTCCTGCCTCAACCTCTGGAGTAGCTGGGATTACAGGCATCTGCCACCATGCCCAGCTAATTTTTATATATATGTATATATATATATACGTGTATATATATATATACGTGTATATATATATATATATACACGTATATATATATATATATATATATATATATATACACGTATATATATGGAATCTTGCTGTATTGCCAGGCTGGAGTGCAGTGGTGCGATCTCGGCTCACTGCAACCTCTACCTCCCCGGTTCAAGTGATTCCCCTGCCTCGGCCTCCCAAGTAGCTAGGACTACAGGCTCATGCTACCATGCCCAGCTAATTTTTTGTCTTTTTAATAGAGAAGAGGTTTCACCATGTTGGCCAGACTGATCTCGAACTCCTTCAAGTGATCCACCGACCTCGGCCTCCCAAAGTGCTGGGATTTACAGGCATGAGCCACTGTGCCCAGCCTACTTGAACTTTTAAAAAGATTTGTCAGTCATATGTTAAACATTTTGGAGAAGTCTTCTGTTTTCTTCTTGCTTTATCTCCAATTCATATTACCTCCCCAGTGTCTACCTTTAGGGAAAAACCATCCCATATTGTAAACTTGAAAGGGTCATTTGTAATAAACATACCCAGTTTTGTTCAGAAATACATAATATTCCTATTTAAGGTGACTAGAGGCCAGATTTGCCATATTTTCCTCTCTGCATTCTAGGTCAAGGTCAGGGTCATCCTAGGTATGTCTCATCTGTTTCATCTTCCTTCCTAGATAGCCCAACCCATAGTGTATATTCTTCCTGTGGTCCACCGCTTAGTTCTCTTTATTTGGATTCAGGTGGGGTGAAAGTATTACTTTCAACTTGAGTCTCCATATTTCCCCAGAATTGGGGGAGGATGAAGGTGCCCCTGAAAGGGGCCCTGTAGTGTCTCCCAAATTTTATTCTTTGCCTGGGTCCCTCTTGGTCTCTCTGTCATCCTTCTGCAGAATCCTAATCACTCATGATCTTAAATTTCATGTCAGATCTTTAGTAGGAATAAAATGTAATAAAACGTCTGTTTAGAGGCCTGTGGAACTGTGGATGAAATTGGCCCAGTCAAAGGAAATGCAAACAAATTCTGGAAAGTTTTCCAACTAAGACTGGTGGGAAGTTTTGTTTGCTGTTTCATTTGCCAGGAAATAGGAAAGTCAGGACCCAGTCCCGAAGTGCACTTCCTGGAACCCTTTTTTTATGATGAATCCCCTGAACCTGTGTAGTAATGCAAAGGGTTTTCTTCCGTTTTCCTTCCAGGCACTTCAGGTGGCAAGGCAGCTCCTTCTTCAGCAACAGCAGCAGCAAGCCAGTGGGCTGAAATCTCCCAAGAGGAATGACAAACAGCCAGCTCTTCAGGTAACGGTTGTTTTTCTTTTTCAATTGACATTATACCCTTTGAGATAACTGATAAGCAGTTCAGGAGTGGATTGTGTTGAGAACTGCAAATCATGTAAGAAAATCTTCTGTCGAAAGTGTATTTTTGGTTTACCAGCAAAGTATAACATTTTGGGGAAAATGTGTATTTGCCCAAAAGTTTCATTGTCAGGAGTAAGATCTCCTAATGAGTGAATATAATAGAAGGATGAGGACTTGTAAGTGTTGAGTTGCTAACAGGCAGTGTCAGTTACCAATGAGAAAAGTTCAGGGTACTCAGAATTGTCACCACATTCTCTCATGTTGGGTCTAGAAATGGGATAAACAAAACACAGACACACACCTTGCTTTAGTGTAGTTATCCTCAATAGGGAAGATTTTGTGCACCCCACCCCCTGCCACCCCCGGGGACAATGGGCAACGTTAGAGACATTTTTGTTTGCCACAACTAGCAGGGCAGAGGTGTTGCTGGCATCCAGTAGGTACAGGTCAGGGATGTTGCCAAACATCCTGCAATGCACAGGATGCAACACACCGTGATTCATCCCGGAATGTCAATAGAATCAGGAATTATGACGAGGCCAGAGGAGGAGGTGGTACTTTTAATATTATAGCTTGTAATGATTATAAGATATACCCTATTCTTCAGTGGATATGTTCAGAATGTTTCTAAGTCAATAATTTTGAAATGGGAAGAAATTTTCATGTAAAGATAACAAAAACGGTTGTTCTAGCAACTTCTGATTTCAGACACATTGAAGGCAATGGTTTATAAAAATCTAATTTGGGCTGAGCACGGTGGCTCACGCCTTCCCAGCGCTTTGGGAGGTTGAGGTAGGCGGATCGTTTGAGGTCAGGAGCCAGCCTGGCCAACATAGTGAAACCCCATCTCTACCAAAAATACAAAAATTAGCCAGATGTGGTGGCAGGTACCTGCAGTCCCAGTTACTCAGGAGGCTGAGGCAGGAGAATCACTTGAACCCAGGAAGTAGAGGTTACAGTGAATTAAGATCGCACCGCTGCACTCCAGCCTAGGCAACAAGAGCAAAACTCCATCTCAAAAAAAAAAAAAAAAAAAAATCTAATTTGGATTTTTGACTCCAAGTAGAAAATTGTAATAGAAATTTCTAAGAAACTTGAATGAGGGTCTTCATGCTCACATTTCAGAGAGGGCACTTGACACCCTGGTCCTAAGTGTTCAGACTGTATTCATAGCTGAAGATGGGCACCCCTATCACAGGAGGGGACAGAATCTGTAAGCAGTGGCTGATAGGTGTATAACTTGGTGCCAATTAATTGGATAATGAGGTCAACCTAAATTCTAGCTTGTGTTGACTTTTCAGAGGTCAGGGTGAACCACAACCTGTTCCCAAATTATCCGCAAAGATCAAACTGACCTTGACCAACAAGTTCTAGTTCTTCTATATGTACTTGGGAAATTGTCACTTTCCAGAGAGATTTCAGCACTATAGTGACACTTTATTGGAAAAATTGACAATGTGCCTTGTTTACTAACTCTTCTGTAAACACTTATTTGGTAAACCATCATCGGACCATGTGCCTTGGAATACGTGCACATGCAGGGGACATTTTTAATGAGGTACAGTGCCATTGAGGGACCATGTCAGGTGCTATAAGAAGTGCTTTGTTGTGCAGATGTCTTAAGAACAGCTCTGGAGGATGAAATATGACTATGTTGACCTTTCAGCTGTGAGCTTATTTGTCAGGATTCAAATAAGTTGAAAGGATCAAACTGAACAGTTTCCGTAGTCAGACTGGGAATTGTGTTTCAGAGGTCAGCAGCGGAGGCCACATTGCAGATTCCATAACATAGCCAATTGTTGGTACATATTAAAGTACCGGGGCATCTCCTGTGGACAGAGACACAATTAAAATTCTAATTTATTAATGTATACAGGGAGCTAGCCCGGCCTGTCACTCAATGATTCAAATGATGGCCCATTCTTTTTGCCTCCCTCTTGGAGCTCTCACAGCCTTAAAAATACCCAAAGTCCTCTTGAATTCATCAGACCTCAAGTGCATTGGGAAAATGAAAATATATTATTGGGGGAAAAAATCTTATACATAGTAGAGCTTTGGTTAGAGATAATAAAAAAATACACACATACACAATCTGTCTGATCACACTGCTCTTCAGTATTGAATATCGTTTGTGATTTTTTTATGGTAGAATTATTTTCCCTCATACTTGCTTTTTAAAAACATATGGCATTTTTAGGTAACTTCTTTTCCAAGTTGAATGAAGTTCCTTGAGGGCTAAATATAAGAAGTAAAGTTTCAGGGGATTTCCTTTTGAGGGCTCATTTTCTTCTTGCCTGTTACAGGGTTTATAGCCACCATGCAGAAGAGTATGATATAGAGGGCTTCGTTTTTCTTGGCAAGGACAGTGTCAAAACCAACCTCACACATTCTGCTGAGCACTTCAGTCTGTATAAAAAGTGGGAGGAGAAGGGGTAATCTTGAATGCTGGTTTTGCTAAAGAAGATGTCTTGAGTTTTTCCCCACCCCCCAAGTAGAGGAGTTGACAAGCAGAGAATTTAGACCAGCTTTAAGAGTTGGCCAGGGGGAAAAAAATCTAAACGGTTGACGGACTGGTGTGTGTGTGTGTGTGTGTGTGTGTGTGTATCATAGACAATTGCTGAAGGACCCCCCTCAGCTGCCTGATAGGTCATGCACATTCAGTATGCTTTATTAGGTTGGCTGGCCTTCCACAAACAGAGAGGAGAAATTACTATCCTAGGCCACATGGTATATTACCTCATTATAAAAATATGCATATAGACTTGGTGATTCACAGAAGGAATAACCTTCATATTTAAATATATCTTGCCATACTGCATCCTCGCTAAGGCATCTCCGCCGGAGTGGCTCCGAAATGAAAGGGAAATCCTACAGCAAATCTTAACAGTGCTCATCTCTGATCTTCTCACCCTTCATAACTACACTGAGAGACCGATTTTAGCAAATTTCAGATCTTCTGCATAGAGGAAGGCTTGACAGGGAAGAAGGATTTGATCTGCTGATAGCTTGAGGGGGAAAAAAAAAGAAACCCAAATCCCCAAATATACTGTGACTCATATTTTAAGCATATCTCACACTTCCCTGCTTTGTGTTTGGCAGTGCTCTCTGGTTTCACAGGCTGATGATACAAACAAAAGAAAATGGAAAGTTAGAGGAGGCTATAAGTGGTTACTCGATAGAGATCATAAAATGTAGTCAAACATCACCAATTTGTTCTAATTTCAGGAGATGAGAGTAAATAAGAGAGAAATGACATTCTTTGCAGATCCACATACTGAACCAAATGTGAGCAGGTCACATTCTTGGGTGATGTGGTTTATTAATGAAGGCATTAATCGGGTATAGATATTGCTTCTGAAGTTCTTGAGAAATATTCTACTTAGTAACCAAAATTATCTTTTTACTTATTCTTTTCATTTGCTTTGCAAATTTTTTTATGAATGACACAAATGAAAATTGAAAATTGGCCCCATCATAAATTCAGAATCAGAATGATCTGAATTAATTGAATGCAAGTTGGTGAACATTTCCAAAGCAAGCTGGGTGTTGTGCTGGTGTTCATAGGATACAGAACTATTGAAGAGACAGACCCTGCCTTCAGGAGGTTTATGAGTTGTAAACAAATTAACAAGGTTTTGCTGCAAAAAGAAAATTACAGATGAGTAAAAATAGTAGGCTTTTTGTTGGTTGGTTTGTTTTTTTGAGACGGAGTCTCGCTCTTTCACCCAGGCTGGAGTGCAGTGGCGCGATATTGGCTCACTGCCACCTCTGCCTCCCAGGTTCAAGTGATTCTCCTGCCTTAGCCTCCAGAGTAGCTGGGACAACAGGCATGCACCACCATGCCCAGCTAATTTTTGTATTTTTAGTAGAGACAGGGTTTCGCCATGTTGATCACACTGGTCTTGAACTTCTGACCTCAGGTGATCTGCCTGCCTTGGCCTCCCAAAGTGCTAGGATTATAGGCATGAACCACCATGCCCAGCCTAGGCTCTCTTTTATAAATATTTATATATTTCTGAAGATTGCTTAAACAAGTGAAATAAATGCTTAACAGTGCAGGTGTACTCATAACCTCAAAAATGTGTAACTTTACGGGCTGAAGATTAATTTGTGAGTAGATGAGCAATTTTATTGATCAAATTTAGAAACTTTGACCACCGTTCCTGGGTACTAATTCATTTTGGTTCTTTAAGCATTTTGGTTGTTGGCATGAGTACATAAACTGGAAGGAAATCAAATGACACATTTTCTCCTAAGAAAGTAAAAGTACATGTGTATTCTGGCAGCATTAAAGTTAGGAAAGAAAGTAAACTTTGTGTGTTGCCTGCAGTGGAAAGCGTACCAGTTTCAGGCCCTCTATGAAGAACTTGAACCTGAAGTCAGTCATCTGATAGTTTTCCCTCCTGCCTATCCCCTTCCTCCAAGAAGATGTCATGTGTGAGCCCCTTACTCAGAAGGCCATTTCACTGGAAGGAAAGATGGTGAAACCCACTTTAAGGCCAGACCTTTAGTCCACTTGGAAGCTCAGAATGATTATGTGGATCCTTGCTTTAGGTGGAGGAGGTTAAAATACAAGATTCAGCAGGTGTCTGTTGTTGTTGTTGTTTTTAGCATTTTTATTTGCAGTTATATAAAATATGCTTTAGGCAGCATTTTTGCTTTGCATTAATGCCACATATAATCTTAGTAGTTCATCTCATTTCCACGTTATTCACTAAAGAATAAAATGGTAAGAGGAAACCTGTAAAGGAAACTAGAATTTTATGTTGTTGATAGTGAAATGGAAGAGTTTTGAAATACTGACCCTTAAGAAATAGTCCTATGCACTGATTAGTAAGGATAATTTAGGAGAGGGAGGCAAACTTGTTTTTATGTCTAGAGTTAACATTGTCTAGCATTGGCATTCCTAGCTTTTTAAATTGATACAATGCACTGAAATTTTGATACCTTTAAGATGTTACTATTATCGCATGACGTTGGAGAATCCCAAAACCTTAAAAATAAGTCTTGATAAGAAATAATCTAACAGAAATATTTTATAAATAGTTCTTAGTCTTTCCAATTGCATGCACCCTTACAAATATGATAGAAACAGTTACTCCTCCTCCCAGAAAAATGCACATGTACACAAAATGTCACATCCAGACTTAGAGATTTCATGAACCTCAAGAAGTTCACCTTGGACTCCAGGCTTATACTCCTGCTTTAAGATTTTTTTTTTTTTTTTTTTTTTTTTTTTTGATAGCCTGTTTTGTCCTTGCTTCCAAAATTCTGGTGTGAGTTGCAATATAATGAGTTAGTTTGTTTTTGGTATTTCAACTTCAGCTGTATATAGGTGGCCCTGGGTCCCAGTCTGCCTGTGACAGCCCACTCCATGGCTATTGATTGGTTGTGTTTATTCATAATTCTCACTCTTGAAAGTATCCCCAGGTGCAGTGACTCATACCAGTAATCCCAGCATTTTGGGAGGCTGAAGCGGGCAGATCACTTGAGTCCAGGAGTTAGAGACCAGCCTGAGCAACATGGCAAAACCCCATCTCTACAAAGAATATAAAAATAGTAGCCAAACCTGGTCCCTGTATTCACAGCTACTCTGGTAGCTGAAGTGGGAGGATCGAATGAGCCCAGGAGGTTGAGGCTGCAGTGAGCCATGATGGTGCCACTGCACTCTAGCTTGGACGATTGAGCGAGACTCTATCTAAAAAAAAAAAAATTCTCTATTTGAACCAGGTGCAGCTGCAACAGTGTGCACCATATCTCAGCTACTAAGGAGGCCAAGCCCAGAGGATTGCTTGAGCTCAGGAGTTTGAGACCAGTCTAAGCAACATAGCAGGACTCCGTTGCTATTAAAGAAAAAAAAAAGTATCTCAGTTTGGACATTTAATTATATAATCACTTGTTTAAATGTATCTAAGATTTAAATGCAAATGTGTTGCTAATATTTTATATGTAATCATGTCCTTGCCACCACATGCAAAGTGTGTTAGACAATAAATGTTTAGTCAGTGCTGAACGTGGGCCAGCCCCTTAGCTGCTCTGTAGTATAGACACTGTCTTTCAACCATTTAATAGATGAGGACAATGGAAACAGAGAGGTTAACTGACTTGATACACAGCACAAAGATAGTCACAGCACCAGGATGAGAAGCCAGGATTTTTAGAAACACAGTTAACCAGTATGCCGTCAAGAGGTTAATTATTGCCTCTCTTTTATGTGTGTTTACTCAGCACCTACTAAGTGTCATATTTTGCATAAATAAGTAAATTACTCTCTTTTCCATATTATAAGCAAAAAAAGCTGAAACCAACAAAAAGTTCCACTGTAAATATCTGGATTTCAATTAAGAGGACTCAGATCTGCATAATTACCCTAAGTGTATCTTTTTGTGTCTGTTTGTGTCTCTGTGCATGTGTGTGTATGTGTGTGTGTGAGAGAGAGAGAGAGAGAAGTGATCAACAACAGCAAAGAAAAGTTATTTCTTATTTTCAAGTCTGAAGTGCTCCTATGAGCATCCATGTGTTTGGAACATGGCCTAGTATGTTATAATCATTGTTGGGGCTTGGAGGTGGAGAGGGACAGGGGAAAAAAACATATTTGACTGGTCAAAAATGTGTAAATTGCTGACAAAATGACACATGTAATTAAGACTGCTCCTGCCATTTTACCTTGTGGTTTACACCTTCAGTGTTGAAAAAGAGAGTGACTCCCACCTCGCTAATTACCATTATCACTAAAATGCTAGGGTTGGAGTCATTAGTTCCATGTGCATTTAATTAGAGGAAGGCTGAAATTGGATTTAACTTATTACTTTTTCATGGATCACTTTCTTGTCATCACTTCAAATTGGATTGCAGCCCCAGGTAACTAATTATGAGAGCCACAGGATCAAGAGTGAAAAAAAAGGTAATTAGGAATAACACTGTTGGACCCTTGCTGGTCGTCCACTTGTGCTTCGGGGAAAGAGGGAAGAAAAAAAAAAAAAACGCAAGCCGTGTTTTGTAGTATCACAGATTAGGGAGTTAGAGGCATGTACGGTTGCTAGGCATCATGGGAGTCTGTCACCACCCATCGTGGTTTCTGTGATATACAGCTGAGTTGAAGATGTCGAAGCAACGTGATTCCACAATCAGCTGCTTAATACCTAGATTAAACTAGTAAAAGCAACAGATTGGTTGTAGGTATGAGGCATCTCTACAACTGTGTAGACTAGGGGCTTCACATATATGATTACAACAAAGCTGTCAAGATGCCTCTGAGCCAAAGTAGAGAATATTTTAAGTACAGAGAGTTAGAATTTAATGAACATATTAATGTTTCAGAAACATCATTTATGTCTGACAGGAAGACGTATCAGTCAGCACAACAGTTAGGTTTAGGGTTTATATTTCAGGAGGTTTTGTTGAAGTTTCCAGAGTACAGTAATGTTCAGGACATTTACTTTACTTTGGATTTGCCCCCTCCCATCTCTCCCCAAATGTTGTGAATGGGTTTCCTGAGGTTCCATTTCTTCTTCCATCCCTATTGAAAATTCTTTAAAATAAATTATATTGTTTCCATGTGCAGAACAAAATTCAGAACTGCAAGCACTCAATTTTATTGACACCATCTGAAAAAATGTTGATGACAGTTCGAGGATGTGAAAGAATTGGATTTTTAAAGTCCCCAGCACTAAGTGTGGCAAAAGAAAAAAAAAAATTGAAATGTAATCTCATTACTCCAAAATTCTGTGAGTTACACTCTCCTAAGAAGCGATTCTTCTTAACAAAAAAAAATAAAAGCAGCAGCAACAGCCGTTCTGCTGCTTCTTGGATAGGCCGTGATCTCATGATGAGAAGTCTTGCTATCAAGCCTATTGGTTGCCTTGAAGGGAGAAAAGAGCTTCCTGGTTTCCCATGGCAGTGAATCACCAAGCAAAGATGGCTCGAGTTTCCTTAAGTTGTTTAAAATTGGTTTTGATGTTCTGTTAATGTAAGCAAATAATCATGATTTCAGTCTAGAGTGACTTTCAGGCCTGGGCGAGCCAGGCTTGCTCAGTATTCTCCATTGCAATGGTAGTGTAGACCATGCTGCGCCCACCCGTTAGAGACCACCACATCATTATCCCAAAGTGGTAAAATACTGTTCCTGGAATTTTCAGTCTTTTTCCTGTGTGAATCTTCTAAGCAAAATCTTAGAAACAAAATAGTGACAATCAAGTCTACTGCAGAAAATTAAAGCCTCCCTCTCTCTCTCTCTTTTTTTTTTTGGAACATCTTAAGTTGATTTAGAATTTTTGTACACAATATTCGTCTGTGGTTGAAGGGGCACTCTGAGGTCAAGTGATGCAGTGTTTTCCATTTTTCCATATGAGTCTCACAGTGTGCGATAAAAGCAAACTCCTTTATTTTCTAAGTCTGCAAGAATTTCTGCTGAAGTGCAGAGGTCATGTTCCCTGTCAATTTGAGTAGCCAGCATTTTTTAACTACTGTTTTTTCTTTCTTTTTGTGTGTCTTTTCTTCCCTCCCCCGACCTTGCTATAAACTGTGGCACTTTTCTGACACATGCACAGTGAAGTCCTCCAGTCTGAAACTCATTAGCACACAGCATTGGACCCTGTCCAGTGGTTAGAAAATTTCCTGGAGCCTAGAATAACAGCATTTGGTGCAATACCATGGACCAGAAGTGACAATGGGAGTAGTCGGGCTCTCCTGGCGCCCTGCCCGGTCAGGAAAGCCAGCTGACGGCACAGCACAGTGAGACAGAGGTTGTGCATATAGGATGGGCTCGAAAAGTTTGGTCCTTAGAGAAATAGACTTCTGAAATCACAAGGCAATATCTTTTTTTCCCTACACTTATTATTTTAATTGGGTTGGAGATACTTATCAACATTCGTCGCAGAAACACAAAAGTAAGACATTAGAGAAAATATGATGAAGCCCAGTGTCCACGGTATAATGTTTTTCACTTCTGTAACTATTGGTTATTTTGAAGACCTGTCTTTTCATTCATTCATTCATTCATGCATGCATGCATGCATGCGTTCATTCATTCAAACTTTACTCATTGAACTTCACTGTCTTGAGATGATGTGACCGGGTTGCAACCCCCCTACCCTGACATTAGAAAAATTAAACAGTTTACCCTAAGTCAGATTAATTTATGCCAGGTTTTCAAACAGGAAACTGAGTCCCAGAAAGATAATAGTTATATTAAATAGTAAATACTGTATAGTACTTTCTAGGAGCCAACTACTGTACAACCACCATATGGGGTAAGTTCTACTATTATTCCCATTTTACAGGGGAGGAAAGTGGAGCACAGAGAAGTTAACTTGTCCCAGGCCATACAGCTGATAAGTGGCAGAGCTGGGATTCTAGCCCACACAGTCTGCCTCAAGAGTCTATGCTTTCATCCATTACACTCCAGCCTTTCCCTGTGCCACCACCTGGGCCCAGCAAACAGGGAAAGCAAAAGGAATGGAATCAGAGTTGCTGATGCTTAATGCTCCTGCCTAACCACCAGACCACACTGCCTCCTAATTTGGATATATGTTAATGGGCATATTTGAAGAATCATGCTTATAATTGAAATATGCACTTTCTAAAGGGAAATGACGCTTGGGAAAGAGAAGAAAGACGGATATTACTCAAAGGCTGCAGACAGCTCTGCAAGTAATTGTCTAAAGGCAGCCGTTGAAATTGAGAAGCAGTTTGGAAAATGTACAGTTTGGGAAATTTGTGTACCGATGTAATTACGGTAGTTGTGAGCTGATGTCATGCCTAGTAACTGTTTTTGTATTGCTTGAGCCTTTGTTACTGAGCTGTGATATCATGAGCAAACTATTATAAACATAGCATGGATATAGCATGCTTGTGTAACAAAAGATCGGGAACTTTTATTAAGTTTGTTTTCCTTGTCATATTGTAAAAATTTATTATGTGTACTGTGTATATTAGAAACAGATTTGGGTAATTCTGTCTAAATGAAGTCATCCTAGCTATTTCCAGACTGTCTGTTTTTGGTTGTGAATAATTTTCATACATCAGATGGTTGTCATATTTAGTCGCTCTCAAAATTTTAAAGAGAACATATCCCATTTTGAACTTTTGGTGGACTTCAGCCACCTTGCTGTTGGGATTGTTTGAGTTTGAAATTATTGCCCAGTAAATTACAGGGACTGAATACTAGTCATTTCTAAAGGGTCTAGGGTTGCTGCCTTCTATTCATAAGTTCTTTCCTTCAACAAAAGAACAGATTTTTAACTACTTAAGCAGTAGAATTTAAAGCTGCTGGACACAATTGGGCAAAGAGCGCCAGCCGTTATCCTTTTACATTACATCCCATTGAAGAACTTTGGTAAATATTCAAGCAGACAGAGCTCAACATTTAGCGGTGTTCATGGTAAATGTGGAGTTTAAATGGGTAGTTCCAAAACTTTGGATGACTCGATCCTTCCCAGCTACTCTCCTCTAGCTCCTTCTTCTGCTGCCAAGCTTTTAGACTCAGAATATTGTGCCTGCTGCTTCCACGTGGGATTTTTTTTTCAGTCTTTCCTAAACTCCTCCCAAGTCTGGCTTTTCTCCTCATAATTTTCTTGAATTTTATTGTCACTAAACTCAGTGGCCATGTCTCCATCCTTCTAACCTGTCTGGCCTCCTTAGTAATGCATTGCATGGGCTAACTTGTCTTTTTGGAAATTACCATCTTTTAAATGTCTTCAAATCAGTACATCCTGGCCTCCATGCTATTTTTTCTTTCTTTTTTTAAAATTAGATTTGTTTATTTATTTATTTATTTTTGAGATGGAGTCTCACTCTATTGCCCTCTGCTCACTGCAGCCTCCACCTCCCAGGTTCAAGTGATTCTCCTGCCTCAGCCTCCCAAGTAGCTAGGACTGCAGGTGTGTACCACCACACTTGGCTAATTTTTTTAGTAGAGATGGGGTTTTACTGTATTGACCAGGCTGGTCTCAAACTCCTGAGCTCAGGTGATCAGCCTGACTTGGCCTCCCAAAGTTCTGGGGTGACAGGTGTGAGCCACTGCGCCTGGCCCGTGCTATTTTCTTTCTGTTTACCAATTCACTTCTGGAACCCAAGTTCACTCTTTCCCCTGAGTTCAGTTTCCTTGATCCGCTTGAATTTCAGTGCATCTGGACTGAGTGCTTGTTCTGCAACCTCCACACATGTGATTGCCCCCAGACCTGTTGTACTCCTAAGTGCCTACCTGTGGTTCTCTCTTAGCTCGCCATCACGTGAATTTTAGTATTTCTAATCCAGTAGATCCCTTTTGTTCCCAGGTCTTATTAGTCAGAGTCATCTGAGTCATCACTTCACTGACTTAGAAATTTCCTTTGTCCTCAGCACGTTATTCATCCTCACATCTGCCATTTTTCCTTCCGCTGGTATCTTCTGTCTGTTCTTTCTTCTGTGTGTCCCCTGCTGTCACCTTATTCTATAGCTGTCCCTTCACATGCCACATGCTCGGGTCTTGGCAAAGACTTTTTCCAACCCTTCTCCCCTTCCCCGCAAAGAATCTTCTGTTTTTCATGCATATCTCACCTCCTATCAACTGCTTATCACCTCTCGAACGCCATGTCACTCTCCACTCTTCAGAACCATTATGTATGATACCATGGCTCCATCCTGCTGCCTTCATCTAGTTTCTTAGCATTCCAGCTTTGCGTTAAATTAGCTATCCCGAGAAGAAGGTTATAGCCTTCTGACCAGAGAGAGGAGAGAGAGTCATGAATTCAGAGTCATCATTCCCTTTGTGAGGAGCTAGATAGAAGTGCAGTCCATTTGATAACATTTCAGAGTCCCCAAAATCCAGAATTGCAGATACTGTCTGCTTTGTTGCCTGCTGTTTAGAAAGAAGACCTTTGGAGATGAAATTGTGTGTGAGGTTAGTTTCAGGAGAATATCTTTGTCTGCTTTCTTCAGAAAGAAACTAAAAACCACATGATGTCAAGGGCTTTGCCGGTCCTAAGTTCTCCACCATGTGACCACATGCATCTTTTCCACTGGTATCTACCGCTGCCCCTTAGAAGGTTTCTTCTGATCTCCTCTGACTGTAGGACCTTAGGACCAGACACTCCCTTGACTCCTGGGAGAGCTGCTTTCTCAGACCTAATGAAATTGCTTTTAATAAGACATCAGTGAAATTACGTCTGGTTTATTCTTTGTTTGAGAGCGTAAAGGGATTGCTATTTATTCCGGAAACAGAATGAGAGTCTGAACCACATAGGATTATGCAGCAGAGAGGTTTTCTTGTGACTACCAACTTTGATGAGGATACAGAGTGGCTCTACCTGAAGTGTGTTTGAAGGACTGTGGGTCTAGGATGGGCTCTGAGTACCAAGACTGATTAGGTGTGTCTGCCATGGGCATTGGAGATGGGAGTAGTGCTATATGCACGCTGTGTTTGCCAAGCTTGCCATAGACTTATCTGACCATGGCCTATGCTGATTATGTATCAGAGTGGAGAGGTACTTGGGATTCTTTTTCTCTGGGAAGCCTGATAGCGTCTGTGGTAACTATTGAAATGTTGTGTAAAATTAAACATATGCTTTGTGTTTTTCCCCATTAACTTTGCATGAGACTGGGCAAATTGCATTCTTATCCTAAAACCATATCTCTTCTTGATCAGATCTGAAATGTGATTTGTCCTTTAAAACCACAGGATCTTTTACACTGGACTACTATACGAACTCAGCAGGATGGTTGAGTTTTGGAGATTGATATGTCAGAATATGTTGGGGAAGAAGGCAGCATCACATCGTGATTAATAACATGGCCTCTGGTGTCTGATTGGCAGGTTATAGTCCTGGTACTACCTTTAATCCTGTGTGACCTTGGAAAAGTAGCTTAACCTTGATGTATTTCTGTTTTCTTATCTAGAGAATGTGGCTGGTAACCTCACCTAACTAAGGCAGTTGTGAAGATTAACTGATTAATACATGAAAAGTACATACATAAAAACTGTGGGGTTTTTTTTTTTTTTTTTTTTTTTTTTGAGATGGAGTCTTGATCCGTCACCCAGGCTGGAGTGTTATGGTGCAATCTTGGCTCATCTCAACCTCTGCCTCCTGGGATCACGTGATTCTCTTGCCTCAGCCTCGAGGGCAGGTTGGATTACAGGCATGCGCCACCACGCCTGGCTAATATTTGTATTTTTAGTAGAGATGGGGTTTCACTATGTTGGTCAGGCTGGTCTCGATCTCCTGACCTCAGGTGATCAGTCAGCCTCAGCCCTGCAAAGTGCTGGGATTACAGTTGTGAGCCACCGTGGCTGGCAGGTTTTTTTTTGTTTTGGTTTTTTTGAGATGGAGTCTCGGATCTGTCACCCAGACTGGAGTGCAGTGGCGCAATCTTAGCTCACTGAAATCTCTGCCTCAAGGGTTCAAGTGATTCTCCTGCCTCAACATCCAGAGTAGCTGGGATTACAGGGTCATGCCACCACACCCAGACAACTTTTTGTATTTTTAATAGAGACGAGGCTTCACCATATTGGCCATGGTGTTGTCAAACTCCTGACCTCAAATGATTTGTCCACGTTGGCCTCCCAAAATGTTGGGATTCCAGGTGTGAGCCACCGCGCCAGACCTAAAAGCTGTTTTTAAAGGGAAAATAACCTATTAAACTCTAAGTTATATTTTAGATCACTTGGTATTGGCCACTTTTCAAGTGCAAGTTTTAGCTGTTTAATGGAGATTATCCTTTTGCTTGTAATCAACTTGTGGGTAACCAGAATTGATGGGAGGACATCAGGCTTTTCATCTGTAAAATGTGGTAATCACAGTATTTAGCCTATGGTGTTGTTACAAATATTGGCTGAGTAATATATGTAAACAGCTTAGAAAGACATAGAACAAGTACTTAATAAAGTTTAGCTTCTGTCATCATTGCTGCTACCAACTACTGTTACCAGCATTATTTTGATTGAGCAGTATTTTTCTAAAGATGTCATTTTAGGCACAAATAAGGGTCATGCTATACTAAAAATTGCATCCTGGTTTTTCTTTTTTTCTTGTCTTCCATAATTTTACATGAATTAATGATAGATAGTCTTACTAGCAAAGAACTGGTCCTTAATCTGAAATCTTGACACTGCGACATTCCAAACCATTCCTGAGATAAAGCGTAGATACTTATTCATGAATGAGTGACTGAAGGAATGAGTGAAATACCTAAGCCAAAAAGAAAAGAAGATTGATACTGGTTCACTTGAAGAGGCTTCAGACTGGTCTCAGGTTCGCCAACCTGTAGAAACATTTCAAGACCATAAAAACAGCATTAAAAAGAAATCCAGTGTCAGTCCTGCCTAAGTCTTTCTTCAGGTTGATGAAATGACTCCTGCCAGGTATGGAGAGAAAATCAGAACATTCCTGTAGTACAGTTAGACTACTCTAATGCCCTGTGCTTGCCTTTGGACATTTGCTAATCTGTTTAAGGTATAATATTAATGGCACAGAACTTTAATTCATAAGTATAGAAAATTAAAGGAGATTAAAGGCAAAATACAGACATGTATTTGGTGTCAAGATTACATTCAATGAAGCGTAGTGAAGATGGAATAGATTATTAAATATACTTGCAGGGAGAAAGGCAAATATACCTAAATCTCTCATTTTGAAAGGAATTGGTTTACTTGATTATTTGCAACAATATCACACTCAGGAAAATGTAAGACAAATGAAAGCGAAGTAGGATTTAATTGAGCTATTATTTTGCAGACTTTGGCTTGGTTTCAGACAGTCTAATCAAATTGTGCTTTGCACAAATAACTAATGTTAAATACAGCCTACCAACAGATGTTTAAAAAGAGTCTAATTGGAAAATCTACATCCTGGATTTAGTCTGTCTCCTTGGAAAAAATAGCTTCAAATTTATATTTTTGAGGATGACACCCAGTGACAAGCATTTCCAGAAGATAAAATTTTCTTCAAAGATGTTCAGTGCTTGGATGGAACTGTCTGGAATAGTCAAAGGTGGCACTCTAGAAATTAAATTTCCTGGAAATTCTCCAGCTCTGTGCCATGTAGAGCTCTACAAAGAAATCTCCTTTATCATGTTACGTCACTAGAGCCCTGTTACACTCCCTGGATTGTATCAGGGGCCCGTGTGCTGTAATTTATAATGAGCCCCTGCAAGTCATGCAAGGCACATTCTGATTGATGACATTTAAAGGTACTCTCAAGGTGGCTGGGTAATGAAGTTGACCTTCCTCCATAGTTGTCTCAGTTTCAAGTTTGTATATATAAACTATTTCACCTGCCATGTTTGCTTGGAACTTTTTCTTATATCTGCAAAAGGAATTTGGTTTAATAGTAGTTTTTTCCTTCCCATTAGATCAGGGATTACCAAAATTTCTCTGGAAAGAGCCAGATAGTGAATATTTTTGGCTTTGTGGGCCTGTCTCTGTAGCAACTACTTACTCTGTTTTTTTGTCATGTAAAAGTATCCATAGACAATATTTAAATGAATGAGCATGGCTATATTCCAATATAAGTTCGTTTATGGGCACTGAAGTATACATCTCATGTAATTTTCACATCACAAAACATTCTTCTTTTGTTTTTCTCTGCTAATTAGGAATATAAGAACAATTCTTCACTCAAGGGCCATACCCAGATGGCAGCCCAGATTTGGGCTGTAGTTGGCTGACCTCTGCTCTAGATGACTGGATATGATCATACAGATTGTTCATTGAACCAGGATTCCTTATTGAGGGAGCTAAAAACGGCTGAAATCTAGCAATTGTTTATCCTAGTGTACCCTGGCATAGGACTGGGGTTGTGTCTGCTTGGAGGAAGAGGCTTCCCTTTTTTTCATTTGCACAGAGGTACCACCCACCATCCCACTTCCCTTCCTTTTCGTTGTCTTAGCTTGAAATCTATCCATGCATTAAGTTAGGTGTAATAGTGAAACTAGTAATTTTTTTGGATCTTTTGAGATTCAAGAAAATAGCTATAGCTGGCAGGGCTACAGTCGGCTTACACCACATACTTATGTGATACCGAGGAAGGTATCCTTTGAAGACACTTTACTCCCATCCATCTGAATATTTTCATAACATACCTGATTATATTACATTAAAACACTTTACTACCATCTGTCACAGAAATATCTTACTAGTTATATAGATCTACAGTGTCTAAGATGCATATGGCTTTGTCTTGAATCCAAGACATAATGGCACTGCTTCAACATGGAGCCCTTTTATGGTGCCCAGTCAGAGGCTCACACAGTTTTCCTCCATTGTTTGCATTTTGAACCCAAGCATGTTGGATTTTGATAAAGTGACTTACATTTGTAAGTCTCAGTTTCTTGTCTATAAATGACTAGTCAGTGGTTTTCAATTGTAGGGGGTGCATCAGAATTAATATAATTATTACCCTTATCAAGATCTAGGGCTCAAAGCTTTTAAAAATCACAGGTAGGTTCCTGAACTCTTATCTTCTAAGTAAGAATTTTAGGTTGGGGCCCAAGCATTCGTATATTTAAAAACCTTTATAAGTGCTTTTTATGCCCACCCATGGTTGAAGACCACCAGTCAAGAGGACAGCTAAGTACATTTCCAACTTAAAGTGTTAGTATTGATTTCATTCTGTTTTTTCCTCATTTCTTCATTCCTTAGCCTTCTTCTAGGGTAGCAGAAGTGAACTCTCTGACCTCATTTCAGCAATGCAGGCCATCTGTAGTCATCAGAAGATGTTGGGAAATCCCACCTCAGGAGTTGTAGATTTTGCCCTTGTGTAAATTTATGCAGGAAGTAGCATTGGACAGGAAGCTGAATATACCAATATAAGAATTAAGTAGGCCACCCACCCTGTTAACTTTAAAGTCCTGTTGAAAAGTCCAGGGAATGACAAAGAAGGGTAGTTCAGTCGGTATCATATTGAAGGTATACCTTGAGATTTAAAATGTACAATTCATCTTTTCTCTATACATTTTATGCATTTCTGTTTTGGAATGGTTCTATATGCCACATTTTTTTGTAATATGCACCCATTTTTACAATATTCCTAATAGCTCAGCCCAAATTGGGAAATAGTGTGTCTCACCAGATCACTAACTTGATATCTGACCAAAGTCATTTGGATACCTTTCAGGTAAGTGTTGAAATTGACCCATGTCTCAGTGTCACACCTGGTCTCTAGGCATTTAGGGTATACCTCATTTAGCAACTTGAATGTCATTTAAAATGTAGACTCTGTGTTGATCTAGGACCTTTCTTCTGCCAGTAGTTTATAAACAAATACCTTCTTTCATCATTTTGCAAAATATGGAAAGAAAATACTGCCAGTGTGGAACTAGAAAGACCAACTGGGCCTCTTATCTCTTTATCTGTTACCACATTAGCATATGATTTGACTTCTAAAAAACAAGCCTCTTTATTCTACAACTGTTCTGGAATTTTGGGGCTATTAGTTGACGAAGGCAAACCCATCTTACTACAGCGTTGTTCATGGGGCCACATGGCATTTAAGGCAGTTTTTCTAGGTAACACCAGCTGTGTGAGGCCCAAATACCCACCATCTAATGGCAGGTAGCCAGTCTAATATTTTTTAACACAATTTACCAATTGGAGTCCTACTAAAGAGAGATTATATTTTTTGACTTATAAATAGCAGGTCAGACATTCCAAAGAAAATTTAGAGAGCAGTAATTTTGAAAATGTACACAGATGAATTTGAAAATAAATATTTCGCTGCCTACGCAGCTCTATTTCTAATACTGGCTTTGGAAACATATTCCAGGTGCCTTACCATTTTGCATGACATGGTGTCAGTTCATGCACAATATATTAATGCTTAATTGAAGATAATGTAACTGTAGATCAAAGGCATAATTAATGGGCTTGCCAAAACTCTTATGTAGATCAGGATTTTGACTAATAGAAGTCTGGAAAAAACTGGTTTATAAAAGGATCTTGAGACCAGCTGAGGCTTCATCTGTCTGCTCAGCTGATGGTGACAACAGCTGGAGCTGCCACCAGGGGTATGTGAGTGAATAAAGGATAGCTCTCACTTCCACCATTCCCTGTCCCCAAACCACCACTTCCTGGTATGCCTCCTGGTTGGCCTCTGGAACTGCTGGACTATAGAACTATTGACTATCCTGGTATATACAATAAGGGGTTAGTTTCTATTAGAATCAGGATATCTCTATGACTCTGTGACCAGAAACTTTTAATGGGAAGCACATGATGAGGAACTAGGCCTTAGAATGGGAGGTTGGCAAATGTAGACCCATGGGCCAAACCCAGAAGCTTGTTTCTGTAGTACTGATGAGCCAAGAAAATTGTTACATTTTTTAATGGTTGGGGACAAAAATAAAAAGAATATTTCATGAAACATGAAAATTATATGAAATTCAGATTTTGGTGTCCACAACTGTAGCTTTATTGGAATACAGCCATTGTGTATTTGTTTTGCTGTTTATGGCTGCTTTCAGCAGAGGTGAGTAGGTGTGACAGAGACTATGTCCTGCAGTGCCTAAAATATTTATTCTCTGGCCTTTTATAGAGAAAGGTTTCGGCCCCTGGCTTTGGTCTTTAGGACATCTTTGGGAGAAGGAGCTTGGGCATCTAGAAACTTGCTGAATTTATAGAGAAAGACACATGAAGCAAGAAAACAGCTTTCTTACCAAAATGGGAACTGTTATTGAGAGGCAAGAACACAGCATTCTCATGAGAAGATTATTGATTTTTATTGTTACGATCAACAATATCTCAGTCTCATTTTGATCTTCATTAATATTATTATAATCTTAAGATTCATTTGGTATTAAAATTTGGTGCAAATGACATAGTGATTGTATTAGAGAGCAAGGCCTCTGGGAAGTAAATTTGAGAACAGACCAGAGGCTTAGTGATTCATTCATCCACCCATCTACTCACTTATTCATTCATATTAACATTTATTATATGCCTCTAGTGTACCGGATCCTGCTTAGTACTGAAGTAGAGAATTGCATATTTCTTATATCAGAGTTGAAACTGAACAGACAATTAGCATATGATGTAATAAATGTACTAATAGAAGTCATCTTAGGGAACTATGGGAAAACACAGCAACAGAACTTGAGATGTGGCTAGTACAATCAAAGAGTTGGATTTTTAAATTGTATTATTTTAAATAAATTTAAGTTTAAATAGCCACATGTGGGCAGTGGCTATTATTTTGAATAATGGACAATAATGTACAACATTTCCATCATTGTGAAAAGATCTATTGGACAGTACTAACTAGAACTTTCTTTTGCCTTTTTTTTCTTTTTGAGACAGAGCTTCGCTCTTGTTGCTCAAGCTGGAGTGCAGTGGCATGATCTCAGCTCAGCGCAACCTCTGCCTCCTGGGTTCAAGCGATTCTCTTGCCTCAGCCTCCCAAGTAGCTGAGATTATAGGCACTGACCACTACACCCGGCCGATTTTTGTATTTTTAGTAGAGACAGGGTTTAACCATGTTTGTCAGGCTGGTCTTGTACTCCTGACCTCAGGTGATCTGCCTGCTTGGCTTCCCAAAGTGCTGGGATTATAGGTGTGAGCCACCACGCCCAGCCTCTTTTGCCTTTCAAAGCATTTGGTAAATGTCTTCCTGATGAAAAATCAAGAAGTAGTCTCTCTTTCTTTTTTTGAGATGGATTCTTGCTCTGTTGCCCAGGCTAGAGTGTAGTGGTGCAATCTCAGCTCACTGCAATCTATGCCTCCCCGGTTCAAGCAATTTCCCCCACCTCAGCCTCCCGAGTAGCTGGGACTAAGGTGCATACCACCACGCCTGGCTAATTTTTTGTATTTTAGTACAGATGGGTTTTCACCTTGTTGGCCAGGATGGTCTTGATCTCCTGACCTAGTGACCCACCCAAAGCGCTGGGATTACTGGCATGAGCCACCACACCTGGCTCAAGTACGCTCTTTTAATGTGGTTTATTCATTCATCTCTGAAGTATATCTGTCCACCTCTTTGTCACATATCTGTCTATATCCTCCTTTTACTGCATTGCTACCATTGTAAGACAATAAGTACTGCCTCCATTTTCTCTCTTGGAGCTTAAGTTGTCCCTCAAAATAAAAACTCAGAGACCTGGAAGTTCGAAGGAAAATAAGCCAAATGCCCTTCCTCACAGTGAACCACAATACCTTTTGAAAACTGACAATTATTTTTATTTGTGCAGACTTAAGATGGAAATAAGAACTTTTAAAAGAAATTGAAAAATACCCTACTTACCAAACAAGCTTAAATCATTTCCTCTGAAAGTTTCCTTCCATCTAAGGTTTGCTTCAGTCCCACAGACCAGCCTCCTTCTGTCCTCAACTTGAGGGGGAGGAACGTGACCTTCAGTTTCCACTGATACTGCTTTTAGGGTCCTACAAGGGTCTCTGTTCTTGCCTTCTCACTCAGAGGCACACACTGGCACATCCTGGTTTTCTTTGTTTTTCTTTTTTTGAGATGGAGTCTCCTGTCTCTCAGGCTGGAGTGCGGTGTTGTGATCTCGGCTCACTGCAAACTCCACCCCCCTGCCCAGGTTCAAGCGATTCTCCTGCCTCAGTCTCCTGAGTAGCTGGGATTACAGGTGTGTACCACCATGCTTGGCTAATTTTTGTATTTTTAGTAGAGACGGGGTTTCACCACCTTGGCCAGGCTGGTCTCGAACTCCTGACCTCAAGTGGTCGCCCACCTCAGCCTCCCAAAGTGCTGGGATTACAGGCATGAGTCATGGCACCCAGCCTACATCTTGGTTTTCCTGTTGGCTTTTGTAAAAGCCAAATCCTTGAACTTCGTTTCTTGTTTCCAAATGTTAATTACAGTTGTGTTTCTCACACCTCTCTCCCAACTGTGAAGTTTGTTGGTCTTGGTCTTTGTTTTATTCATAATGATACAATTGAGAATTATATTTTATTTTAGATTCGTAATATCATAATATTACGTTCATTGGTTGAATATGTTGACTGGTGAGAAAAAAGCTTGGGGTTACCCTTCATCTTGAGCTTGAGATACTGATGAGACAATTAAGTTTAGTTTGGTTACTCTCTGGAATAGATAGACCCAAATTCTAAAAAACATCATTTACCATCTCTGGGACCTTGTCCAAGTAAAGCTCACTTTTGAGCTTCTATGAAGTAGAAATTTCTACCCAGCAGATTAATTCAGAGGATTAATTTAAGAATACATACATACACACACACACACACACACACACACACACAGAGAGAGAGAGAGAGAGAGAGAGAGAGAGAGAGAGAGAGAGAATCTTAGCATGTGGGGCTCAAAGTGTTACCTGATCTTCTTAAAGCTGTTGTTCTGTTGTTGGTTATGGGTTATCGTGGTATCCTACAGTGGTCTGGACATAAGAAAAATGGAATTTTATATAATGCTGAGGCTTTTTTATGGTGGTAGATGGGCAGAGAGTGGCAGTTGTTAACCCCCTATGCATGTCAGAGCAAATTGCATTTAGAATGACCATATCTATGTTACCATCTCTGTCTTTGATATATGCCAGACGGGTTGAAAATTCTACAGCCAAAGAAAGATGTGCTAAGTGGATTATTCACATCTATAGGTCTTCTGTGCAGAGCCCTAGCTCTCCACTCTCCTGTTAATGGCGTTGGAACCGCTGAGAAGAAAAGACAGGGTGTGATGATCATGCTTCCCGACTCTGACCTCTCCTAGTTCTTCTCCGCACTCTAAGGAGGCAGTTGTACAGTTACTTTTTATTTGATGTTATAGTTACATATGTGCAAAGAAGACCAAGCAGTATGTTCATTTTCCTTGTACATTCTACTTTTATTGGGTCTTGATGTGTTGGGAAGGTAAGCATGGATTATAAAATTATCTTTTCATCGGGCCTTCTAGTTAGAGTTGACTTGCTTCTTCTGGGGACTGAGTAATTTGTTACTCTTCATTGCCCTGTTACTTACCGCCCCCCAAAGGGTGGTTCTCTTCACACCTGCAGGAGACTTGTTCTTTCACTTCTGTATTATCACATTACTTATTGCACTTATGAAAAAAGGGGCAAATGTTTTCTAACAGCCATCGTGACAACTTTGCTACAAACAGGGAAGTGCTGTTTAGTTGAAAAACATGAGAATGTCCAAGAAAAAATGTGAAAGAAACTTAGAAAATGAAATTCCTTGAAAATGGGGTTTTAGAGGTTTATTTTATGATAGGAGCAAAGTTGAAGGAAGCAAGGAATTGATTCCCCATTAGAGATTGCAAACTGATGGCCCGCAGGCTAGATGCTGTTTTGTTTATGCACACAATGCTTAACCTTTTTTTTGGAGTTTAAAGGTTTTCTTTTTTTTTTTGCAGAGATTTAAAAAATATGGAGATTTCCCATTAAAATCTCATTTTCTATCATCTCTTAAAAAATCAGCAGTTCAAGCAATATACACAGCACCAGTAATCTGGAGCAGAGAAGTGCTGCCTCTTCCTATCTTGCCATGGACTTCAACTTGTTTCAGTAGCCTGCCTGCCTGCTGTCTATCCCTCTTCTAAGTGGCTCAAGGTTTCATGAGTAGATTTACCTGAGTCTCAAAGGCAACAGTACTCTACAGTGGCCCAGCTAGGGCCCAGGTGTTTTGGAATTCTTGATTCTTTGTATCTTTGCACGCTGATGCCTTTTTAAACTGGCTATCTTGTGAAAATTAAGAGTTGCACTTTCTTAACTAGGACTGTCTATACTGATGATCCCCATGTGGCAAGGTTGGAGCAGGAAACAGTGTTCCTGCAGGAAGGAAGTGTGTACTAGACCACAGGACATGCACTTGCCCTCATGATCTGGATACTCTGTTATTTACTCCAAACTTTAGTGTCTTACAATTTAAATATTTATTCTTTTCTTCTTCTTTTTCTTTTTTTTGCGACCAAGTTTCACTCTTGTTGCCCAAGCTAAAGTGTAGTGGCATGATCTTGGCTCACTGCAACCTCTGCTTCCTGGTTTCAAGTGATTCTCCTGCCTCAGCCTCCAGAGTAGCTGGCATTATCCAGAGTAGCTGGCACCCACCACCATGTCCAGCTAATTTTTGTCTTTTTAGTGGAGAGGGGGTTTCACCACGTTGGCCAGGTTGGTCTCGAACTCCTAACCTCATGATCCGCCCGCTTTGGCCTCCCAAATTGCTGGGATTACAGGCGTGAGCCACTGCACCCAGCCTAAACATTTATTCTTTTACACACTTTCTGTGAGTCAGAGATGTGGGGGTTGGCTTAGCTAGGTGGTTCAGGCTCATAGCATCTCATGAGATTACAGTCAAAATATGAGGCTGGGGCATGACTGGTGCCAGGAGAGCTGCTTCCAAGATGGCTTGCTCACATGGCTTTCAGCCAGAGGCCTCAATTCCTCAGGAGGTGGACCTCTCCATAGTGTGACTTTAGTGTCCTCATGATGTGGCAGCTGGCTTTTCCCAGAGTGATCCAGTTGTGACCTAGCCTTGGAAATCACATACTGTTACTTTTGCCATATTTATTGGACACGTAGACCAGCCCTGACATGGTGCTGGAAAAGACTATCTAAGGCATGAATACCAGATGGTAAGAATCTTCAGGGGTTGTGTTGGAGGTTTGGTACTGCCAATTCCAATCTCCTCATTAGCCTTATTTAGAATCAGAGTGAGAGTGAGTCAGTGTAATTGTTTATAAAGTGTCATATTTTTCAGCTATGTTGGATAGAAGAAAGGTCAGAATGTGGCCTGAGAACTGTTGAACTCTTGGCTCAGGGTCATTGGCCAAACTATTATTCACTTCACTCAAAGATTTGCCTGTTACTAATAAGAAAGAGGGATTGACAAAAGAGATATTGCACCAAGATATTTGGTGAGTTTGATTTCTTTCTCAAATTCTCCAAATTTCCTCCAATGTTTCCCCCTAAACAATGGGAAGTTGCCTTTTCTCAAAGCTATAAGACCTTAGAAGATAATCTCAGAGTGATTTTAAGGCAAAATAAGTAGTTTAATATCTAACTGCATCCTGGTGTCTCAGAAGTCTTTGACATCATTAGAATGACTTTGTTAGTACCTTTCCCATAATTAGTTAGGTAGACAGGTGAAAGTTTGGAAAGAATAATGAGATCCTTTCTGCAACTGGAATAGACTATTCTTGAGATTCCCTGTTCAACAAACATCTGACAAATTATTGAGCTGTTGTGTTGGCCTAGAGATTCTACCAGGCACCTAGAGTGAGCAGCGGAGAAAGCAGCCAGACTCCCTGTCCTCATGGAGATTACATTCTTATGAGACATACTGGTAAGCAAAAAAACATATCACCACATGTTGTGTGATGATGAAATCTATAAGAAAACAGAGTGGATTAAGATACATTCAGTGGTGATGATAGTAGGGAGGGACTCTGAGGGAATGATCTTTGAGTAGAGACCTTGATTGAGTGAGGGATTGAGTCTTGCATATATCTAGGGAAGAATGTTTCAGGTTCGGGGAACAGCAAGTGGAAAAGCCCCCAGTCAGAAACAAGCTTGGTTGCTCTTCCGCAATTTCTAGAGACTCCATCTATTCCCCAGCACCTTGGTTCTCACTACTGCACTGCTGAAGGTTTACTGTTAGCTTTGCTTTTTTGACCATAGCCTTACAATCCTGGCTTAGCCTTCTCTAAAAACATACATTTGCACGCTAAGCCAGATTCACATGGTAGGTACATTATGCTGTGGGCTAGTCTAGTGTGTATTTCCCCTTTTTCTTCCCACAAAGATTTTACAAAACTTATACATGCAAACAGGTATTTTTGTTTGTTTCACATGAGTCGCTTTTGCATAATATAACAAGCCCATAATTTCACATGTACAGTAATTCATAGAAAGTGATAGTCATCTTGCTTAGATACCTTAGTTCTCAAATCTAACCTGCTAAATATAGTACCTTCTCAGACCCATATAAGGTATCATAAAAAAAGAAAAAATAAAGGTTAAAGTTTCCCCACCCACAAATTTGGTTATAAAAACAGCAAAGCAGGGTTTTTCTGAACTTGAATCAGTAAATTTTTAATTTAAATAGTATCCTGTTTTGACAAAGTGCTAAACCACAGAGGTCTCAGAAAGACACTCGTAAGCTCTTGTCAATACTTGCTGGCATCTCTCAGCAGGAAAGCTTGGATGACTTTTGTTGTCATTTTGTGATGCACTGACAAGGAATGTGTGCCCTCATTTGTTGCATCCGGGAAATGGTCAGAGTACCTCTGGTACGACTCAATGCTGTTTACATTAATATGTTGCATAATCCTTTGCCAGACAAAACCTGTATTGTTTCTTTTGTTTGATTAATTAATGTTGGCTTTGCTAAGCTAACACCTTCAGAGCAAGACACAAAATGATGTCACACAAGTTCTGTTCTCTGACCCACCCAACAAAGAACTGAACTAACCTGGAACCCTTTCTCTACTTTGGTCTTTTGATGTCATCAGTCGTGCAGCTTACCGATTTGGGGCCTGCACAGTTCTTGAATGGTCTGGACTGTCCTGAGGAAATCCAAGGTACTATAAGAGCTCTTTGTTGGAATTCAGTCCCCAGCCCTCTCTTTATCTCACTTTGTTGCATGTGGAATAGTAAGTTGCATTTTACTGTAAAGGTGACTGCATTTTTCTTATGGGGCCTTCAGGGTAAACAGCCGTTAGTTTCCATCTGTGAACACACATGTAGCTTGTGTTTGGATAGGGTGCCTGGTGCTTCCAAAGTCATTATTTCTCTGTAATGTTTATTCTCCATGGTTGTGCATAGATAGATTATATGCCCCAGTGCAGGACGAAGAGGTAGCCTGTAATTCCAGCAGAATGTGTTACAGTTGAGAGTAGGCCAGAGTAGAAGCAAGTGATGGATCAAGTGAATCGCTTTTAATTTTACATAAATTGGTTTTCTGCTTTCCTCTGGGGCAGAAGTTTGCTGCCCAGGGTCATGTTAAATGTCGCTTATGATTTAAAAGAGAAGCATTCCTGGAAAATACCCGTTAGAACTTGGGATTTCAGTCCCTGCCTCTCATTGACGGACTTGGGGAAATTAGAGATGGAGTCTCTAACCTGAGACGGGAGCCCTTATCACTGGACCAGCTAGAGAAATTGGAGATTAGAAAAGGCAATAGCAATTCCAGAATCACGAAGAATAAAATTAGCATGACATTTGTCAAGTGTGCTCTCTTTTCCCCCTAGTACATTGCATAATAATGATGTTTGTATGTGGTGTTGTCACATAAGCAAGAATGAAAAGATTCCCTTTTGTGGGATGCTCACACTTTTCCTTAATATGAAATTAACTAGCAGTCCTAGATAAGCAAGCTAGAACTATAATGGGCACAGTCTGCAAGAGGACAGAGCCTTCTTTTTGCCCCTTGCCCAAGGACAAAATATGGGCAAGGCCAGTTGTCAACGTGAGACACTGGTTTTAGGTTTACAGCTACAAAGAATACAATTGTGATGGATTTCAATCCAATATTTGCAATTCCGATGCTAGAATTTTCAGCCATGTCATTCAAAGTCTTTAGGCTTTAGAAACAAAGGATTCACGTTTGAATCCTGACCTGCCGCCATGAACTTGGGCAAAATAGAAGACTTCTCAAGTTTTGTTTCTCTGTCTATAAAATGGCTGTAAATGATACCCACCACACAAGAACCAAATGAAAACTTGGACGTAAAGCACCCAGCCAGAGACACCCAGCATGTAACACACACATAACAAAAGATGCTAATAATGTTATTAGAATTTCATTAAATGTTGATGATTCTAAAACATCAGGTTAATATAATATTCCTTAGTAGTAAAAAGCTGAAGCCTTAGGTGCCCAGTAATCTTCACCCAGAATTTCACAGTAACAGGAAAATAAATGAAACTTTGGGATACTAAATGTTAATGGGCTGAAGTAAAAAAACTAAGTGGAACCTGGTACAGAAGCTCATACCTGTAATCCCAGCCGTTTGGGAGGCCAAGGCAGGAGAATTTATTGAGGCCAGGAGTTCAGGATGAGCCTGGGTAACAGAGGGAAACACCATCTCCACAAAAAAAATGTTTTTTGAAATTAGCTGAATGTGATGGTATACACCTGGAGTCTCAACTACTTAGGAGGCTGATGCGGTAGGATTGCTTGAGGGTGGGAGGATTACTTGAGCATGGGAGATTGAAATTGCAGTGAGCTGTGATTGTGTCTGCACTCCAACCTGGGGGACAGAGCAAGACCCTAAGAAAATAAAAGCAAAAGGCTAAATGAAAGAAAAAAAGTAGTTGTAAGCTGTTGAAGAGCTGGACAGAAAATGCGTAGAAATGAGTGGATTTTGGCAAATTATTTGAGTGAAAGAAATGAACAAGCCACTGATAAGGAATGACTATTTTATGCCCAAATCCATCTATTTAAACAATTATTTATTTATTTATTTATTCAAGTAACTCTTGTGCCTCAGCCTCCCTAGTAGCTGGGATTACAGGTGCCTGCCAACACACCCGGCTAAATTTTGTGTTTTTATTGGAAATGGGATTTCACCATGTTGTACAGTCTGGTCTCGAACTCCTGGGCTCAAGTGATCCCCCAACCTCAGCCTCCCAAAGTGCTGGGGTTACAGGCATGAGCCACTGGACCTGGCCAATAATGATTAATTTTAAAAAATCATTTTATTTAGCAGAAAGCAAAGACTTTAAAGAATAGTGTTAACTCTGCAAGGGGAGGTTAGTTCATGAAAAACCTATTCTATATTTTAACAGGCCTGGTCTCAGTAAGTGATTTCAGTCATATAACTTGAAAGAGGCCACCATGAAGAAAAATGTGTATTTCTCTAGAATGTATGCATTACAATAAAATAGTTGCTAATTAATTTTTAAAAATCATTTATTATACTCTATGAAAGTAAGATCGTCATAATTTGGCAGGGTGGATCAAGAACAAAAAATAAACTAAAATGTCAGATTCAGGAAAAAGGAGAAATAAAACCCATGAGTGAGGAATCAGTGAATCATTGCTGAGTTTGCTTTTGAAAAAAAAAAAAAAAAAAAAAAAAAGAACACATAAAGAAATTTTAGTAAAACCAAATGGACTGGGAACTCAAAATAGTATAGTCCTCATAAGACAGAG